>RJWM01001107.1:0-169887 GCA_004363535.1 Dasyprocta punctata
TTTTTTGCAGCACCAGGGATTGAAATCACAACCTCGCACCTGCCAGACAGGCGCTTGAGCCACTGAGCCAAACTCCCAGCCCTTGCAACCTAATTTGTAATAGCCAGATTTTGGAAACAACCCAAGTGCCCATCAGTCAAAGAATGGATAAAAAAGATGTGGTATTTTTATACAATGGAGTACTACTCAGCTATTAAGAAAGATTGCATTGAGACTTTTGTAAGTAAATGGTCACAACTTGAGACCATACCCATAAGTGAGATAAATCAAACCCACATTTGTAAATACCATATTGTCTCCCTAGTGTAAGAAACGGAAACGTATATATGATCCAAAATCTATAATAAATCCTATGTAAGGGTAAAAAACAGCTCAAAGAGCAAAAGTAATTGGGAAGGGAAAAGGCGGAAAGAGAAAATGGAAGAGGAAAATATATAAACCTGTATATATGTGTATGTATATGTAAGATAACTAAAATGAACACACTGCTGAATGTATTCGTTATTGAGAAAGAACAATTAATACTCATATGATTAGATCAATTTTACATGTGTATATCTGTTAATGTAAGTAACCATTTTAAAGATAACGATACGCAATATTACAACCATTGTCAAGTTTCTATCATCCGGTTTTGTAAACCTGCAGTGTTACTGTTGTGTTTTTACTCTAGTCGTTTGTTTGTCTCTTTTGCTTGTTGTCTTTGTTTTATATGTCTTTTTTTCTGTTTTTTCTTCACTTAAATAAAAAAAGATAGAAATAAATAAAAACGTGTCTATATATAAATGTACCAGTAAGTGAAGTGCAGATAATTATAATGCATGATAATCCTGGTAGCTGACTGCTGGGATTGTAGTGACTTCACTGTTGACTTGTTCAGGGAAATTACAGGTAGGAAGAAGGGCTTGTTTTTTATTTTTATTTTTTTATTATTGTTATGGTGGTGGTGGTATTAACATACAAATTAATGACCACTTTTCCCATTTGAAGTGAACAACTCAGTTGCTTTCAGTACATCCACAGCATTGTGCAATTGCCACCACCGTCTAGACCCAAACATTCCCTCACCCCAGAAGGAGACCCTGTATCCATTCTCAGTCATTCTATCCACCCTCTCTTTTAGCCCCAAGAACCACTGATTTTTTTTCTCTTTCTCTGGGCTTCCTTGGTCTGTACATTTCTTATAAATGGAAGCATAGTATATTTGTCTTTTGTCTCTAGATCCTTTTACTTAGCTTGGTGCTGGAGGTACTTCTGGGTCATATAACATATCAGCATTTCATTCCTTTTTCTGGTTAAATATTCTCCCATTTGATGGCTCTATCAAATTTTGTTTTATCTATTTTTTGAGTAATGGCTTTTGGTTAATTTCTAATAAGGTCTATTTGTCAATATTGCTGCTGTGAATATCCACATATATTGTTTTTTTTTTATTACACAACAGTTTTCAGTTCTCTTGATTATACACCCAGAAGCAGAATTGCTGGACCATATGGTAATTCTATGTTTAACTCATTGAGGAATGATCAAATTTGCTCCATATTGACTGCACCATTTTCTATTTCTGACGGTAATAAACAAGTTCCTCAGATTCTCTCAATCTTTGCCAGCACATTTTACTTGTCATATTTTAAAAGATTATAGGCATCTTAGTTGAAAAAAGGTGATATCTCCTTGTGTGTGTATTTGTGTGTGCATTTGTGTTGATGGACTTTATTTTTCAAAGCTGTTTTGAGGTCAAAACTTTAAAACAGAGGGAAAGGTACTGAGATTTTCCATTTGCCCTCTGAGTCCACCCATGCATCACTATCCCACTTCCTAACATCTTCCCACCAGAGGGAAAACTTTAGTATAATTAATGAACATATGTTGACATATCACTGTCACACAACATCCACAATATAACCTGAAGGATTATTCTTAGTGAACGTTCTGTGTGTTTGGACAGATGTATAATGACGCACACTGCTGTGGCATCTCATGAAGCATTTTCACTGACCTAAAATTCCTTTTCTCATGGCCACCTATCCCCACAGCGTGGATCTTTTTTTACTACTTCAATAGTTTTGCTTTCATGGAATGTCATGTACTTTGAATGACACCTTTTTGCAGCATTCTCATATTTACATTTTTTGCTTTGAAATATATGCTTAAGGTAACTCCATGTATATTCATGGCTTGAGAGCTCATTTCTTTTTAGCCCTAACTAATATCCTTCATCTGGATGTATGCAAATCTATTTATCCAATTTTTTTTTAGAGTGGCTGTACATTTGGCATTCCCACCAGAAATGGGTAAGAATTTTTATTGCTCCAAATCCTTGTCAGAATTTGGTGCTGTCAGTTTTCTGGATGTGTGTCATTCAACATGTGTACTGGTATCTCATTTTAATTTGCATAATACATGATACAAAACATATTTTTAAAGCTTATTTGGCATCTCTATACCTTTTGTGCTGATTTGACTTTTAAGCTTTGTGGACCATTTCTTCACTTCTTACTTTAATGTTCAGGCTGGCTTCACACTTGCAGTTATCCTTCTGCCTCAGCCTGGAAGTACAGGCATACACAAATACACTTGGCTCTTTGGGTTGTTTTAAAAATCATGTGTCTCACTGTGGCTTTAGTTTGCACGTCCCTAAAGATTTAGGGTGTTGAACCTCTTCTGATGCTTATTGGCTATTTGTACATTTTCTTTATGAGACCCCAATTTTATTTAAAGAGTGATAGGGAGCCCATGGTATTTTTGTAACTAGGGAATTGTAGAACTTGACCTTCATACCAACAGACGCTTGGCTTCTGGAGGGAGAAGAGAAGAAGCAGGGAGACCACTTGTAAAGCAATTTTAGGAGAATTGGGAGATATGTTTGGGCCCAAATAGTCTCCATATCCCTAATCTACAGAGTACTAGAAAGTGGGAGAGGCTGAGCCTCTGGAGGTTTGCATAGTGCCAGGAATAGTGACTGCAGGTGCTACAGGAAGGTGTTGACCCTGTGCTGAGCCCCAGTGGAGGTGTGGCTCTTCAGGCTCAGGACCTGGCAAGTCGAGTCTGCCTTCACCTCTTTCTTCCCGACTCAGAGAACTCCACAGTACTTGGCTGGCCTGTACAACTGTAATGTTAATTGCAGTTATTTAGCACAATGTTTACCATGTGTCCTTAATTCCTGAATGTCAAATAGCACTTTATTGTCAGGTTAAGTGACTGATAAGTTTTGTACTTGCTCAGCTTGCACAGGGCATAGAGCCTCCAGGGTAATCTCCATCTTTCTACTCTTAAACAGAAGGAGGAACCACTGGGTCTTGGGGCAGGCTTTCTCAACAGTCCTCTCATTGTATCATGCCACAATTATCTGTTCTTGTCTCCTTCCCTTGAGCTCCGACTTACTCATTCACATCTTTCTAATACCCAGTTCGGTTGTCGATGTATCCTGTGCCTTTAGCAAGTATTAGTGCTTGCTAAATGTTTGAATGAAGTAGTAATCTCTTCATGACCAAAGAGTGGTCTCTGCAGCCTTCATGGGGACATTTGTAAAGGGAGATTGTTTTTTAAAAAAATAAAAGACATACATTTATGATTAATTCATGCCAAAAAAGGTTATAATTATTTCATAGTGATTAATATCTAAGACAATACTAGATTTCCAGCATCAAGTTAGTTTTGTTTCACAGTTGAAGGCAACTACCAAAATCTTCAGTGTTGTCAGCTGTTCCCCAGTCCTTTTCCCCCAGGACAACTCTTTCTCCTGCCTCCTGAGACTTTCATCTTGCCCTTTCCTCACTGGCCAGGGAAATTGTAGCTCAGTACATCCTATTGGGGAGTCATCTAGCCACTTAGTAGGTGGGTGGTCTCAAGATAGCTATGGCTACCTCCCTTAGTGTCAGTTTCCTTCCACCAAGTCAAAGATTTCTTTGTGATGACTTGAAGTTGTCTTTCAAGTATGAAATGAAGTGAAATATTGAAGCATTCAGAACCACAGTTTTTCTAAATTATACTTACTTTGCTCCATGTTTTCTTTTCCCCTTGGCTATTCACTTGTTTTTATCTCAAACTTTAACTTCAAAATTCTATATTTGCTTCAGGATTTAGTTCCATTTTCATTTTTAGTTCATTCAACAAATATTTATGGAATGCTGTGTTTGGTTTGAGCCCTGTGCTGCTCACCACAGTAGCCCAGGGTTAAAGGAGGAACTGTATCATTGAATGTGGTATTCTCACAGGTGAGACATAAATCAAGCATGCAAATAATTTCATGGAATGACAGTCCCAAAATAATGAAATGAGTTGATTTCCTAGAAAGAAAGTGGGAGGACAGTGTCTACTGTCATAAATATAACTATTAGAAGCTAAGTTGAGGAAATGACCTTTATGCTGAGACAAGGAACAAACTTGAAGGTTGTATCTGAATTGCCAAGGAATAATGGGCCTTGGAAGCAAGTGAAAGATTCAGCTCAATGCCTCTGCCACATCTGAGCAAAGCTGGTTTGAGGAATGGCAGGGAATGTAGAGTGTAGAATCATCTTAAAGAAAGAGTATTGTCCACATAAAGGCAGAAGACAGGCTATGTTGAACTCTGATGGCCAATAGGATGGCATGGTACTTAGTTATGCAATATAACAATCATTGGTAAATTCCTGTGATCTTGTCTTGAAATCCTATATTGCTGTCGTTTTGGGGTTTTTGTTCTCATTTGTTTCCTTTGTTTGTTTGTTTTTTTCTGTTTTTTTCTCTTTAAAATAATAATAAAAAAATAGATACTGGGAAACCACTGAAAGTGAGGTGATTGGAGAGGCTTTTTAGGAAGACTCCCATACCCTGTTCTTCCTAGTGGAGAGCATACCATGGGAAGAAGGGGAAAAATGGGAGTGGGGGGGAGGAGGAGGAGAGAGACAAAGGATCAGTTGTAGGCTTGTCCTTCGAGGAGAGAGCAGAAGGTAGCAGTGGGGTAAAGGTGACCTGCCTGTGTCTAAATAGGTTTTGGATCCAAAAAGGCAGGACTATCTGAAGTGTTTCTTATTCCCTCCATGCCTCAACCACCATGCCACTTCACCCAACCTGACTATTCTTTACCTGGCCCAAACCAAATGTCTTTTCTATGCTCAAGAGCAAGTGGTCTTGTGCCTATTTACAGTCAGTGTGGAGTTGCAATACAGCTTTTGTTTATCTTGAGTTTGTTATGAAATCGTGAGTGCATAAAAGCTGATGATTATAACATCCTCTCTGGATAAATTTTTAGGCTTACTTTGTGGAACTAATACATAGTAAGCCCTAAGTGCATTTATTCTCTACAAAATAAGCAGAGGAGGAAGGCTACACCATCAATTTGCATAGGTCTGTCCAACTGTGAGAGTCAGATATCAAGCTAATGCCTACATATGGTAAATGGGGCAGTATCAGTGCAGTCCGTTCAGCCATGCGCTAGATCCCTGCCTGTGTCTGAGGGCTAAGGCCATGTCTGCATGGTTTGTTTCCATCTCCTACTCCTCATTCACTATCTTGTTCATTTGATCAGGCAGTGAACATTGGTGAAATAGATAATAACTATTGCATTTCCAAATCAGGAGAGGACAGGGTGAGCTGTACAGTTTGGGAAGGCTTTACAGAAGAGGTTGATCTCCTGTTGACTGAGAAGAGATTAAAGTAGGGGAAGCAGGAGGATGGGTGTCAATATGAAGAGGATGAGTGTGGTCTCCACTGTTGAAATGAGGAGCTCAGAGTGACTGAACAGTGGGAATATAGCAATGGTGGGTCTTTGACAGAAAGAAGAAACAAATGATTATATTTGTTAGCCAGATAAATATATGCCAGAATATCAAAGAATATCATGCTAAGATTAGGTCATTGAGATTGTCTTCCTGAACATCAATAACTTCTCGCAAAAAATAAAGGAAGACAGATAGATAGATAGAGAGAGAGAGAGATAGAGAGAATGACCTCATTTGATGACTTCCATATAAAATTTTGAAGATTAAATGTAGTAAATAGTGATGTATCCAGTATCTTGGTATTTTATGCTTACTTCTGTGTCTTACCTCCTCCCTTTAATAACCATATCCTCATATTTATGAAGATAAGTAATATAACCAACTAAAGAAGCAGAGTCACGGACAGAATATTCACAACTTCACTGACCTACAAGCCGAGTAACACAGTGCTTCAATACGCCAGAGTCAATTTATGTCTCCTAAATTTTACTTCTTTTTCTGCTAGACACATGTTTGCACAGATAGCAGAAACTGAAGCCCCATAGTATTAAGTGCAGAAATGCATATGGGAGCGTGGATTTGAACAAAACTAGGTTCAAAGTAGCTTTTAAGGCCCTAAATAGATGGTTTAAGAAAGAGTGTTGATAATGAGCATTTCTTGGTCTCAGGTCTCCTAGGTCTAAGCCTATCATCAGTTCTGGAGCTGAAGGAGGTCAGCAGTCCACCTGGCATCTTAATGAGTAGTTACAGTGAAGAAAAAGACATAAAGGCATTTTTGCAGTTAGAATTATTGGAGATACTCTTTATCTATGGTTTTGAAGAGTGAATTTTACTCAGCCTGGGATTTGGTCCAGCCCCTTTCACTGTGGAAATATTCAGGCTAGGCTTGTGCCTGCATCTACCTTGTCTCTGTCCTCTCCAGCTGTCTTTTCTGTAGGATGGTTCTCCTTCATCCTGGGTTAACTTGTTGTCAGCAAAACTATACCAGCAGGGCAGGATATGAGAGAAATATTCACTATGCAACAAAATCCCTCTATTCATTTCAAAGGGAACTGTTTCTAACCCTGAATGAAAAGGTAATGAAAAGACTATGAAAAGGTTATTATTTTTCTAAATTTCCACTCAAAAGAGGATATACTGTAACCATAGGTCTAACTCAAATATTATGGCAAGTACTTTGTTTTCTGTCTATCACATATTAAAATATGTGCTTTTCCTGTAAACTGTGTTTTCTCACATTGCATGAAAGGGATTACAACCTTTTTCATAGATGAAAAAATTGAGAAACTAAAGCCCCTCTGTGAACTGCAGAACTAATAAAGGACAGAATCTGAACCCATGACATTTGGGCACCAATCTTGACTCCCTCTGCACCAAGCTGCCTCTTTAACAGCCTGCTGTGGCCTTAGTTTTCCTTTTGCAAAAATGTGGAGTGGCTTTTCTCCTCCCCAAAGTTTTCTTGCTCTGTGAGATTGTGATCCAACACCTGATACCGTCAGGCAGAGGAGGAACAAGCCCTGTGGCATGCCCGATGTTAGCCAGAGCCCAGCTATGACTGAAGATTCACTCCTCTTGGATAAGCCCAGCGATGATGACTGAGGTTTAACCCCTCTTGGCTCCCCAGAGATTCTAGAAAACACTGTAAGCATCATCCTTAAGGGCCTCTGTGTCTTGTCCCTAGTTTGCTTTCATTTTGACTGGAAGGAGGACAGGAATAGAGGCTTGCAGATCTTGTGGGTGGTCAGTGTGGGAATGCAGTGGTGCAGGCTGAGTCATGGCTGCACTTGTGAGGCTAGTGACAGATGCTAAACAACCCTGGATCCCAAACCATCAAACCCGAGGCACAGCTAGCGTATCTGAAATGCCAGGCTTGACTCACTAGTGGGAGCTTGCATCTTACATTCACCTCCTTTCCTGTTTACATCACGGCACTGGGAAGGATAAATAGAGTGCTCCTCTGCTGTGTGACAGCAACAGTCACTGCATTCCTCCCCCAGTCTGGCTTCTCTGTGGATCCTCAGAGGTATGGTGGATTCTGTGCCTCTTCTTTTACATACTGGGGGGACACAGAGAATGAAAGGGGCTCAGAGGAATAATTATTTTGCTTTCCAAATCTTAAGTATGGATTGATTCCAAATGCACAAGGAGACTGTGCTGCATTAGAAATAAAAAAGAATCAACTTGTTTATTCATTCATAGATACAATTTGTCCTGCATGTTTGAGTTTTCATTTCTTGCTCATCCCCTAAATGTTAGTTCATGACTATTTTCTATCAAGCTTCATACTACATTTATTGGTAGTCCCTTCCTCGAAAGAGCTTCCAGTGTAACCTGAAAGATAAATGTGCTTCCAGCACAAAATATGGTCAAGATTATTTGGTGTACACATGGTCAGGTAGGGAGGGAAGGGAGTGTCATGGCCTTTCAGGAAGGGATTCCTGGAGAACCTGGACTGGACGTTTATGCTTAGGAAGCTCATCAAATAGAAAGATGAAAGATGAGCCTTTCAGGGGAGATGATAGCTAGACACAGTGGAGCAAGGTTCAGAGAGAGTGGAGCACTGAAAGTGCAGAGATTGCTGGACTAGAAATTAGAAGACAGAAGTCCTGAGACCCCTGAGCCCCTGAGGTCCCGAGGTCCCTTTTCTCCCTGGGCTTCATATGATTGACATGTGTAACAGAAGGTGTGGGCAAAGTGACCCCAGAGTCCACTGAGTCACCATTAGCTGACATACAAGGTGTTCATGTCTCTGTAGTGCTGATGGTCTCAAAGGGTTAAGTGATGCTAAGCCAGCTGATATCTCCATGTGATTCAGCTTGAATTGGGTGTGCTGACATTCTGCAAAGGAAATGCCCTGGAAACACTTAAAGCTATTAATGAAGGCAAAGCCTTAAAATTAGATGGTGTGATATTCATAGACTCTGAAGCTGTCAGGAAAAATAGAAGATGCTTACTTCATGCTAGATCCCAAAGAAGGAATCCCCTCTTTTAGCTTCTGGGCCAGATAGCATCTGCTGACATTTTTCCAGAGATTGGAATCTGTGCTTTTCCAGCAAGGTGTAACCTCTCACTTGAATCTTTTCTATCACTGTACTATAATCCACCCAAACCTAGTGACCCCCAGGTGCTGTTATCACCTTGCTGCAATGAGTTTCTATAGAAAGAGCGATGAAACCTCTTCCCCCCACAGGAACCAAAGAAGAGAGAAACATAACTCTATACCCAGATGACTTGGCTGTGCCCGCTGTGCCCAATGCAGGTATATGATTTTGTCCTTGATCTCTGCATTCTGTCCAAGTCTTTCCTTAGCACCTCAACTCTACTGATTCACCCCACTATCCAGTTATCAGGAGTTGAAGCTATTTTTGTTATGCTTAGTTTTTATTGTATGACATGGATTTTTGCTATTGCTGCTAATATTCTCTAATGCTAATATTATCTAATATTAGCATTAAACAATATTAATTGAACAGCTACAATGTTGCAGAAATGTGAATTTTTGTTGATTTTCAAAAAGGTAAATAATTGCCAGGTAGATATAACTATTATAAAATTACAAATGTAGAACCTAGGAGAGTTAAAATTTCATCAAAGTGACCTGTGAATTTCTTGTTTCAGATGTCAACCAAATTTGACAGCTTCTAAGCCACTGACCTTTCCATAACTGGACACTGTCTCTCCAAGAGGTGAATAAACAATGTGCTTTCTGTATCCACTGTAATTGAACAGTACAGTGGGTATTTAAACAATTATCACAGTAAAGGTACACTGACTTTAATTTACCTCAAAATATTCCCCTCAGGGTTTGAGCACACCTTGCTACTTTCTTAAGCAGGGCTGGAAGTCCTCTCTCGTGAGTGTCTTTTGTTGTGCCCATGGCTACCTTGATGTCCTTAATTGATATGAAACATTTACATTTAATGATTATTTTGAGTTGGGGAAGGGTCAGAAGCTCCACAGAGCCAGATCTGGTGAGTGAATAAGATGGATGAGGACATGCCGTAGCAATAGTTTTACAAGGTTACCTTTTCCCTGGATGGACGTTGACAGTAATATTCACCATATTTTTGATCACACTTTGTGAAGACATTCACTCAAGAGTATTCCAGAATGGCTTCAGAAAGTGGCAAAAATGAGATAAATGTACTCGTAATGAAGGGCAACTCTGAGGGATATTAATAGCAATGTGTCTTTTACTATAATAGCTTTTATACGTTTATTATTTGTAAAGCCTCAAAGCAACTTGAAGTTGTGGAAACTGAATCAGGGAGATTAAGTTCCTGCATAGTGAACTGACCTTGTGGGTCACAACCCTCACCACGAGGCTCTGCTGCCTTCTTTCTGCCTCCTCAGGTCTCAGTACTTATCCCTGGACCATGGCTGTGACTGGCTCTCACTTTGCTGTTCTGTTTTTAGTTTGTTTGTTTTGTTTTGTGTTTGATAATCTCAGGACTTTGATTAAGTCAAGTCATCTGTATCAGAGTCTTTGAACAGTTCTGTATGTGTGATTGCTTGATGTCACAGAGAAGTATACCTCCCCAGTATGCTCTCCGTGGTTGGCAAGTCGCAGCTCTTGAGGTTGACCCTCAACCACTGCCCTCAACAAGCAGTGTTGACCATCTTCCAGAGGTGAGCACAGAAGCTAGGAAATGTTAGGTGAGTTGTCCGTGATTCCCCACAGAGATGAGATCCAGGGTTGGAATCACTGGGTATAAATGAAATATTCTCCCAGTAAGAAAGAGGACATCTTAGGGGTTCAACTTCTTGATGAAAAATGCTAATTTTCATTCCTAATAGTATCGATTGCCTGAACACTGAGCAGATTCTCCCACAGTGATCATGTCAGGCAGCAAAGTGGAATAATTTACTTCATTAGAGTGGGCACCTGGAGCAAGTGTGGGGAGAAGGACATGGGCTGAGAGCAGAGACAGATGACCAGAGGACTGTCTCAGCCACTCCTCTTAAACCCCAGAGTTAAAGGTGTGGGGTGGTGTCCCACAACCTTGTTGGGGATCCCCCTGTATATACTCTTCCTCTCTGGGGTTCCAGAGGTCCCTTCTTTCACCTTCCCCTCCTGCCACATAATATTTCCATGATTCACTGTTTTCTGAGCACACAACCTTATTTGTCCTTTTCATAAAGTAGATGCTGTTGTGGATGAAGGCCAGAAGATCTTTTCTTTGTATTCATTTATAATATCAAAAACTATATTTTTTGAACATTGAAGTTTTAAAGTAAGTTTATAAGAAACATGTTTGCAACAACGTTTTTTCCTTATTAGGTACTGGTATCATGGTATTTTCTAGAAAAACTTTATCAAATTTCCTCAGAGGCAACTGAGAATGCTCTAAAACATTTTGGGAAATTAAATAACTCATTAAATGATTTACCTATGTTTTCAAACATATGTATATGATTATTCAATGTCAGCTGACATGGGCCCAGCCCCCAGGGGCTCAGAACCTCTAAAATTAAGAAAGAGGCTCATTTCTTTTGGTTTGCATGGCATGAAAGGGCCAGTGGTCAGTGCAGCAGGGGAGCTGGGAAGCATTGTGCCTGGAGAACAAAAATGGTGTAGTCAAGGCCTCTTTTAGTCATGTTGAGGGCAAAGAAGAATCAAAGAGTATTAGGTCTGGAAAGAACAGAGGACAAACTTCTTGGTGATCTACAAAGGTCAGTGGGGTAAGTGGGTGGAAAGGGTGCCATATGTGGCTAAACCCATGCAGAGAAATCAAAACCGAGGAGGTGAAGTAATTTAGGTGAGAGAATGGTGACCAGCACTCCTAAGATGGTAGTTTTAGAGGTAGAGAGAGAAAGGGTTAGATTTGAGGAGGTAAACTTGGTGAGAATTGCCACCTAATTGTCTTTGGGGTGATGGAGAGGGAGAACTTAAGACTGACATGCAACTTATATCCAGACCATAGAATAGGTGGCCACAATCTTGTACAGCTTTGGGTCACTCTAGATGCCTCTAATAGAAGGAACAGGGTCATATAGTGACCCCATTAGTGGAAGAGAACTGCAGGCTATCGTTTTGGAACAGAAAAGCAGCATTTTTCCCCTGTGTCCTCCATCTTGCCCAGTTTTGAATGCTTTTGATTAGACCATTCCAGATAATAAGGCATATAACTGAAACAAAACATGGACAAAGAGAGAAAAACCTCAGTGAAAGCTGATAATGAAAGTTAAAGTTCAAATGAAATATTCATGCAATTAATTAAATGTATAAAGTATTGTTGGTGGCTTAAACTTTATGATATGGTCCTAGTTAATTATCAATCTCCTATGTTACCCTTTGGATAGATTTATTATCTTGGTTTCCCAGAGGAGGAGCCTAAGGCTCTGTAAGCTGAATTAAATTATAGAAACAAATGCCTTTGGATACCTGAATCTTGACTGGTTATCCCAAAACTTCACACACACACACACACACACACACACACAGACATTCATGCACTCAGCCACAGAGCCCCTATTCCAAATAACACTCAGAGTGGGTTCTTTACATACTGTAGTTTACAAACCCAAGTACTTTATCTCACTCTAAGAGAAAAGGAATTTGATTCCTGAAAGAGAGCTACATGGTATTACATCCCAGACATGTGTTCCTTTCCTTCTTGGCTCACAGGAATGGGAAATAGATGTGTGTATCTTATTACTGGCTCTACTATTCTCTCCATAGATAGTTTCCCCATCCAGGTGGCGTTAGAAGCAGTTGCACTAGGTGCAAACTTCAGCGTGAGTGTTCCTTGTCATTTGGAATTGAGAAGATCCAGCCCAGGACCTGAAATCTTGTGCATTTGTTTTGTTTGAGTTTCTTTGGTGGTTCTTTTGTGGGAGGTCCTTGGGTCACATGTTGAGGAAGCATAGATTGTCTGAGTGTGGTCCCTGATCTTCTGTGATCAGAGAAACCAGATCTCATCCAACTCGTCTTGAACATGGTCTGTTATGATCCTGATAATGCACTCATCAGACATATTCTCAAAACCTGGAGCTCATCTGCAGCCTAACTGGTTAGCCTAAAGAGGACTGACCTGACTAGTACCTTTTTAGATGTCTTTAATGACGAAGAACTTGCTTCTTCCTATCATAAAGCATGTCATTGCCCTGTAACTTCAGTGGTTTTGTTTTGTATTGCTGTTCCTCAGTCTGCAATTTTTCCCTCTTTTTATATTCACACAGACCAAAGCTATTGTTTCTGATGTCATTTCTTTTACAGTACTAGGGGTTGAATCCAGATCCAAGCATGGATGTAAAGTGCTCAACCTCTGACCTATGTCCCCGGCTGTCTGATGTTACCTTTGAGTCCTTAATAGCTCATGCATTTTTGAACTTCTACTGACTGTCAGCCACTGTGTCAGGTAGGGGTTACTCAGAAATCCCTAGACCAATGACTCTATCTTTCTAGGGGATTGTAGCCTCCTCAGCTCCCTCCTCAAGGATAAAAAACTAACATACTTATTTTTTCCAAAGCAGCTTTTCTTCATTACTCCAATGAGACTCTCTATAAAACAATATTAATATTTGATAATTACTTTGTAATTACAAATACTTCCATCAGTTCTCATTTCATATCATTCTCTCATGAGATAGTTTTCTTTTGAAGTGCTGATGTGGAAGTCCAGACTGAGAGAGGTGCTGTAGGGAGCAGAGTCAGGGGTACAGAGGGACAAATCAGGCCTACAATGAGGTCCATTTTCTGGTCCTCTGCTACCCCTCTGCCTCCTAGAATTAATCCTTGTTGAGTAGAGTAACACATAGCCTGCCTGGGGTTGATGGCATCTTAGAGTCTTATGGACAAAAGGGAGTGTATCCCAAGGCAGGAACAAGCATCGCAGGAAAATGGGACCAAATCCCTTGCCTGAACACTTCAGTGATGGGAAAGTTCATTGCTTCATAAGATAGGATCATCTGTTGATGGGCAGCTGGAATGGCTAGGAAGCTCCCAGATCAGGGCATGGAAGAAAGGATACTCACAATTCAAAATTTTGTTGAATGAAAATGAACCAGGGCTGTCATTTCAGTGAATCGTTTTCTACCTTATATTATTCTACTTCTGTTTTCTGAAACTGAAATAGCCCAAATTTACTGTGGATTCATTATAATAAACCAGGCTGTTCTGAGTACTTTACATGCATTAGCATTTCAAATCCTCACAATAACCCCATGAAGATGGTATTATGACTTCCCACTTTATAGATAAGGAATGAGGCACTCAGAAACAACAGAGTCCAAAGTCACCCAGGGTCTCTGGGGATGCAAGATCTGGTTCTAGAACTTTTGTTTTCTTTGCTGTAGAGAAAGGTTGGTTTTTCCATGGTCCTCAAGGAAAGCTCTCTGAACCTTGTGCTCTACCTCTGGGCCTTCCCCTTTCCTGTACCTCCTTTTTAGTGTGTTTTGCTGCAGTGTGGTATGCCTGACAAGCTGCCTGCCTACATGCTGCCTTGAGTACTGCTGACTGAGTGTAGACCAGACCTGGATCAAGGGGCTCTTGCAATGTGAAGGGAAGCACCTAAGTCAGGTCTGCTAACTACCAGTGATCTGAGACTATGAAGACCTGCTGAGAGTGGGCACTCCTTGCTTCTGAACAAAAATGGGCAATGTTGACCTGGCAGGCACCTAAGTCCCAAGTGTCACAGAATCTCACTTTCTGAGCCCTCAGTATCACGTTGGAAGCCATTAGACCTCTTGCTCAGAATTCGCACATGCTGAGTGCAGGATCTACTTCCCAGCTCCATAGGCACAGTGCCTGGACGCACTGCCTTCAGGAGATGCAGATTTGAAGCAGAGCATCTCAGAATCATACCAAATATGATATAATGGGTGGCACAGGTTGCAGTAGGAAGTTAGTGCAAAGAACATGTCTGTGATGTTGTGTGCATGTGGTGTCTGCGTGCATTGTGGGTTGATGTGTTGGTTTTGGTTGTGAATGTGGGGTGTGTTTATAAATGTGTGTATAGGGTGTATGTGTGGGGAGCATGGGTGTTAAGGGTGTACTGTGTATGTGTCCTGGACATCATTTGTGTGTGCGAGGACTATTGTGTGTCATATACTTTGGTGTGTCTATGTTATCGGTGCATATTAAGTGTGTCTGTGTGTTTGGTGCACCTTGGGTGTGTAAGTGTGATGTGTGTGCATTGGGGACATACCACCTCTCAGCTGCATGTTTGTGTCCCCTGCATGTTTGTGCCAAACATATTAAGTAACTGATATGCTTTATCCCCACCAACTCTGAAGACAACCTATGGGTGGTTACCCTTGATCTCCTCGCTAGTGATGAGAAAATTGAGAAATGAGTATAAGCAAGAACTAAAGTCACGCAGCTCAAAAGAAACCAGGATGATTTAGGTCTGGCCAGTTCTGAAATCTGAGTGCCTGATCCAGTGGTTCTCAAAACAGTGATTGAATGAAAAGCCCATGGAAAGAACTGGTAAACAGACCCACGAGTTCTGATTCATGAGGTTGGGGGCGTGTTTCAGGAGTTTTGAATTTATAACAAGGAGATGCTGATGCTGCTGGTCTGCAGATCCACCCGAAAACCAACTTTAAAAATAGGCTTTTTCTAATCCTCATGTAAAAGCGTAAGCCAGAGGGCTGAGACCAAAGTAAGTGACTTTGGATTATTGAATACAATTTGGTTTTAATATGTACAGTTCCCAGGTAAACCAACTTGAAAGATGGGTGAGGGAAATGTTTGGTTATAATGAATAGCATGCTCTTAAAAAGGAAAAGGCTGCTTTCCACCAAGAAATTATTCCAAATTTCCGGAATTTATCTTCTTAGTAGTTCTGAACAATAAGACAGTAAGCTGTATTTTATGAGGAGACAATAATGCTCTCTGTGTTATTTTCTTTTCTGTGTGTGTACTAAACATTTTTCTTACAATATTTATTAGTTGTAAAAATACTATCTTAGTCATCATACTCATTAGCGTTAGAACTGGGAAACTAGGGGTTTTTGGGTACTGGGTCTCATTGCTATTCTGACTGGTTTGTTAGTCCTCTGTGAATTGGAATCAGTGATGCCTTTCTCAGTGCATTTTTCAGGATTGTATGAAATAATTTGTGGACATCTGACAGTGCTTGGCACAAGGCAGTCTAGAATTGCTGCTGTGTGTTGCTCTTTCTCTCTCTTTTCCCCTTTCTCTGTATTTTCATTGCTCTGTAAGGTCAGAGCACAGCAGAAAAAGAGGGGTAATTGAAAGCTGACAGCCTCGAGCAAGGAGTCAGATGCCTTTGCCAGCGCTGCAGTTTTGATGATTGAGACTGATTGGGGTGATGAGCAAATGGGGAAATTTGCAGATGTTGTTTTTAGTGTGATAATGAAATGAAGCACAGAGCAGCATCTGTTTGCTGGACTCGTCATCAGCTCTTACTGGGAATGCCCTGGGTTTGGAATCAAGCAGTGGTTCCAACTTTGGCTGGCTCTGGTGTGTTAGGCATGACTGCGGCTTTCCTGTAGGATTTCAGTACATTTTATAAGCCAGGATTTGTCAGGTTGAAATACTGTCTTGTGGAATTTATAGAACTTGGTTCCTGAGATCAGCTGCATTTTTAATTTGAGATGCAGCTTACTGCATCCTCAGAAATGTTTCCTCAGATGGAATCCTTGCCAGAGCTAAGACACAGTCAAGGCTTAGTTCATCTTGGGAACTGTTATTCTTGGGAGCTGACCCAGCAGAAGCATCTTAAGTGAAGATGGGATGTGAACCTTGTTTGATCCTTGATTTATCCTGTGGGTAAGAAGAGGGGCCTTGGAAGAACACACAGGTGTCACCCACCACTTGCCAATTGGGAAAGTCCAAGTGTTGTCTTCCTTTCTCTCTTCCTCTTCTGCTCTCTTCCTCTGTTTATCCCAGAGCCCAAATGGGAATAGCTGGTTGCCAAGTGTACTGCAGGTTAAGTGTCTGTTAGTCTGTCAGGAATTCACCCCATTACACATGGTGGTAAACTGAGGCTTACATAAATGAAAAAAATTACCAAAATTACCACATTGGAACATTCTAAAATTGGAGATCGGCTGAAATTCACAACCTCTCTGACTCTTATTTTCTTATCTAAAAAATGGGGCAAAAACCTTCACTGAAAAGGTCTTATGAAGAAACGAAACAGGCTGGAAAAAAAACACATAAAATACTCTGTCTAGCACTGTGGGTATAGTTGGTGGTCAATAATAAATTCAGTTTCTTTTTGTGTGTGGTCCTGGGGATTGAACCCAGGGCTTTCACACAGGGGTACATTGTCAACCATTTATTCTTTGACAGGGTTTCACTAAGTGGTTGAGTCTGGGCTCAAGCTTGTGATCCTGCTGCTTCACTCTCCAGGCATACTGGGATTCCGGGTGTGTGCCGTAGTGATATGAGTAGTACCTAGATGATTTCACATACTCAGATTTTTCTATCGGCCTCTGTGAGTCTCCTTCTTGGTGTGTTTCTCATCCTAAACTTGGATTATTTTAATTTCATTTTTCTTCCAACATTTCAACACAGCCCTCTTGTATTGGCTCTCAGGTCTCCTGGCTTGAAAAGTTAGCAGTCTGTTGCTCTTCATTCAGCATCTGCCTGGAAGATGCTCTTGCTTGGCTTCCCTGACTTACCCATGGTTGACAGCGCCTACGTTTTTCCTTGACTGTCCAGTCACTTGCATGAACAATATCAAAAATGGGATCATTTTCAGTTGGTGCTACCATTTATCAAGTATTTACTACCTAGCAGGGCTGTGCAGAGTGCTTAATGTGGTATGTTTATTTAGTCTTCCTATCACTTATCAAAGTCCTATATTCCTAACAAGCCTCATGTTACTGACTAGAATCCTGGGATACAGAGAAAGTAAATGACTTTCCCAAGGTCACACACAAAGAAAGTAGGAAAGTAGAGCCTTTTTGCTCATGAAAGACGAACTCATAGCTGGGATGGTGTAGCCTATATAGGATGGAGGAAAGGGCAGTAGACCAGTGGAGTTAGGATGCCTGGACCTGAGTCTTGGTCTTTCCTGATATGGTAAGAGCTGCATGATACGATACTCACCATGTCTCCTCATTTCTCTGTGTCTTTTCTCTTAAGAGAGACCCCTGAATGGTGACATTCAACAGACACAGGCTGCTCCTGTTGAGCCCATAGGTCTGATATCCTTGCCTTTCCATGCACTGTTTGGCTCCTGTTGGAGAAATCAGGTTCCTATCTCTGTGCTTAGCTGATATTATCTCAGCTATTAATTTCTTTCTTTTTCAGGTAATGAACCAAAAGGAACATGTGTGAAGTACAAGGAACGGTTGAGTTTTCGGTAGAGCTGCATAAATTTTATAATGTGGATCTCTTTCAGAGAGGGTGAGTATGCTTCAAATTTTGTATTGTGTACTTACTTTATTTTATTGTATTTTATATTTTATTTTATTATTTTTATAGCAGAGGGCAGATTAGCCATTGAGGAATAAATGAAGAAAGGTTTTTTATTGTTTTTCCTTCCTAGTAGAAAATTCAAACTTTTAGTGCATCTGAAAATAAAAGTATATATTGACCAATAATAGAAAATGCTAATTTATCTCCTTTCTCCTGCATTATCTTCTACCTTCTCTCTTGTAAATTGCTTTTTCCTTAAGTGTATCAAGCCTAAAGAAAAGTGAACTTGTGGGAAGTAAAACTTGTCTGTGGAGCTCCGATAACAATGTGTTAATATGCTCAACACTTTGGGGGTCCACTTCCCCAAATTCATGCATAGTAAAATTGTAGCCTAGGCCTTTCAGAACTGAGCATGTTTGTATTTATAAACATCCTCTTTAAAAAGCATACTAAAATGTATTGCTTTCATTATTTTGAGGATGTAGTCTGAAACACATGCATGATCTCAATGATCCTTCATTGTAGACTTACCTCTCAGGATCACTGTAAATAACAAGATGAGAGATGGTTACATAAAACAACTAACTGCAGAGTAGAATCACACATATTCACCGTGTCTGCAACTTTCATCATATTACCGACAAGGAAACAAAAGTTTACAGAACCCAAATTAACTGTGTACTCAAGTTACAGTCAATGAGTATCCAAAGCAATGGTGTCTGGCAGTTTGTTTTTGCTGTGGAACAAACTACCTTAAAACTCAGTGGCTTATGATCACTACTTTCAGTGTATGTATCTGTTTTCAGAGTGACCAGTTTGAGCTGGCCTCAGCTGGTCCTGACGAATTGGACCAGGTCTGCCTGGTCTCAACTGGTCTTGTTCACAGGTCTGGGCCCCTGGGCTGGGATGCTCTTGATTCTCTCCCTGTGGTTACCAACCTCTGGAAGGCCAGTTTGGGCTTGTAGACCTGAAGGATGGGTTCTAAAAGAAACAGTGGTAGCATATGCAAATTCTTTTAAAAAACTTTAAGCAAGTTTTTGCATATTTATGGGTGAAGTATGTATTTTGATGCATGCATGCAATTCTAGGGTTAGGTCAGGTCATCTAGTGTATCCATCACCTTGAGAATATACTGTTACTTTTCTTTGGGAATATCTAAATCCTCTTTACTAGCTATATTGATATATTTGATTGATGTCATCCACAGTCACCTCGAATTATTAGTATTATCCTAATATAAGAAGTGATTCCTTCTGTCCACTTGTATTCATTAATTGCCTCTCCATTCACTCCTCCCCATCACCCTTCCCTGCCTCTGGTAACCACTATTCTGTTTTCTATTTCCCTGAGATCAGTATTTCAATTTCTACATGTAAGTCAGAACATGAAATGTCTTTCTGTGCCTGGATTATTTCACCTAAGGTATAGTGTTTAATGCTCATCAATACTGTGACAAATGACCAAATTTCTTTCTTTTCTATGGCTGAATAATATCCCACAGTGTGTGTGTGTGTGTGTGTGTGTGTGTGTGTGTGTGCATGTGTGCTATCAGTCACTTTTCTGATGTTACTAGGATAAAATATCTGACATATACAACTCAGAAAAAAGCTTTATTTAGGTTCATGTTTCAGAACGTGATAGGGTGGCTCTAAGGCAGAAGCATCCTGGTAGAAAGGTGTGGCAAAGGAAATCTGTTTGACCTCATGCCACTTGTGAAGTAGTAGAAGGAAGACAACCTGAGACGAGCTGGGCATGGTGACATGTCCTTGTGATTCCAGCAGCCTGGAGGCTGAGTCAGGAGGATTGAAAGTTCAAGCCCAGCCTGGGCAGCTTACTAACTTAGTGAGACCCTGTCTTAAAATAAAAATAAAAGTACAAGTAAAAATAAAACAGACTGGGAATGTATCTCAGTTATGAAGCTCTGAGTTCAATCCCCAATAATAAAAAAAATAAAAAATAGCCAGAGAAGGAGCAATGCACCAGATGTATTCCACAAGGTCATGGCCTCAGGAACCACTCAAAGACACTCAGAAGTGTGTTTTAATAACCTTCTAAGCATCTTTCAAATTTACCAAGTTAACAACCAAGACTGTGTCACAGTGTGCAGCATTTTGTTTATCTATTCATCCGTCAGTGGACACATAGATGGATTCCATATGTCAGCCATTGTGAACAGCTCTGCAGTAAACATAGGAGGGAAGCAATCTCTTTGATGCACTGAATTTGTTTTCTTTGAATATTAGGATAATAGCAATAATAGTAGGATAATAGTGGAATTGTTGGCTTTTATGGTAGTTCTATTTCTAGTTTCCAAAGGAACCTTTATACTGTTTTCCATAATGATTGTGCTCATTTTCCATACCACTAAAAATTTATGAGTGTTTCCTTTTATAATAGCCAAAGCTTCCTATTGTTTTACTTGTATTTTCTTATTGATTGATGATGAACATTTTTTCATAAACTTGTTGGACATTTATTTGTATATTTTCTTTAGAGAAATATCTGTTTAACTCATCTAACTTTTGATACCAGTCTTGGAATTTGCAAAAAGTTGACTTTAACGCATTCTGCTAGCTAAAGCAAGACTGGTGCAAATTTGGGGTTGAAAATAGATATCATCTCTTGATGAAGAGGATGAATGCATGCACACTTTTATAATCTCCTGTCAGATTGGACTCTAGCTTCAAATGGATAAGATGTGTAATTAATATTTTTTGTATACCTTGCTCCCTCTTCCATAAGGGAGGAGTGGGGTCTGACCAGACAGTGTTAGGTATGGGAAGTGATCCTGAAGATGTAGACATGTAAGGGGTTCTGGAGAGGATGAGGCACTGGGCTTAATGAGGCAAAGCTTTGTGCGTCTTTTGGAAGCTCTGTTTCCATGGTTCACTTCTCATTTGGTCAGAAGTTGCAAGGAATAGTAACAAGATCCCTGGGTTGTGAGTCTGGGTGCCTGAGTTCAGGCTCTTGTTCTGCTACTGAGGGGGGCACCAGGGAATCGTTCAGCACATCACTCTGCTTTCCATTTCAGATCCCATATTTATGAGTACAGGAAGCAGTTTTCGTAGGCCATGTGTCTTCCTGTATTAGACACTTCACTATGTGTTGCCTCCTGGCTTTTTATAACCAATGGCAGAAGTGAATAGTACAGTCTGCATTTGTCAGAAAGGCCACTTGGGATCAGTGGGAACAAATCACAGCCTTATCCTAGCCAAGTAAAGCAGGAACTGAAGGTAAGGCTCTTTCATGCAAAATCTTTTTTTTTTTTTTTCTTTTTTTCTTGAAACAACATCCAGGCTGGCCTTGAACTCAGCACAATTATCCTCCCTCAGCCTCTCTTGGTCTCCCTTATAGACGTGCACCACCATGCCTGGCTCAAAATCTTGAATAATTTCCTGTTATTCAAATCTGGCCTCCAAGGTGGCTAAGTCCTCCCCAGGTTGCAAAAGATTATCATGAGAATGTGGGAAGAGAATTTTAGAATATCTACTTAAAATTATTTTATCTAAAAAGAAGAAGAAATGCATTAAGAATCACTAATAATTAGAATTCAGATTGCTCTGAAGACCCTGTTTGTTCATATGGTAAATGGCCATGAGTCCCTCTTCAGTAATAGATACCAAGAAAAAAGAGAGCATCCATACCATGAAGAGACTGCTGTCGCCCTCACATTGCGAAATGCTTCAGTTTGTGGCTGGCTGGTTGTACACATGTACACATTTGTTTGTAGTTTTAAGGATACTAACCCCCTCAGAATTCTAAGGGAATCATGAACTGCAAGTGATATTAATCATGGATGAATGACAAATACCAGAAATGCTGGAAGGACACTAACTCTGCCCTTGCAAGAGTCTAGGTACAGACACTGAGATTAAAAATGGCAGGTAATCAGATCCAACAATGAGTAGGCTGAGAGATTCAGACTTATTTGAAAAACTATTTTATATACAGATTTGTCAGCATTATTCATCACGCATCATCCTAACTGTGTAGTGGGCTTTCAAATGTAGACAGTCTTGTATGGAATAATCACCAATAGCAAAATACTTCAAAACAAAACATCTAAAACATCAACAGACCTTTGTGAAGTTGTGAAAGAGTTTCAATGAAATACTGAATAAATGAGTATGGAAACCATGACTTTTTCAACAAGCCTGTGCTATACTTCTTTGGGGATCTGTTGGTTTTTTTTGGATGTATCCTCAACTTTGATGTGCTGATCACTACTCATGTTTAATGGTGAATTAGAATAATCTTGATCCAAAACTTTTAATCATTATAATATATATTTTAATAGGAAGAAAAGGCAAAGGATTTTATTAGTACCTGAATACATTTTTATAAATCATGGATTATTACATTCTTAACTTGTTTCCTAAAATATCATTTTTATATTTCTACTGCATGTTGTATATTGTACAGCCATACATACACATGATTCATAAATAAATATACATATACTGGGGTTGCATGCCCACAGATGTATGTACACATAAGCATGCAGATAATTAATAGTTGGAGACCACACTTCCAGTAAATCAGAAAAAGTCTCACCAACTTCTAGCCCTTAATGCCAATCTTTCAAGGTTTCCGAGAGTATACTACACTTAGGCACGCACTTCAGTTGAGGAGAGGAGGATATGTGTGCAGGTAGCCTTTGTGTCAGCTACATCTATGGTCAGATTCAGGAATGGTTTGTGGGAAAGGGATTAGACTTCTAAAAGGGATGGAGTTTGTTCTAAGACCCATAAAGTCAGATCAGCAATGAGATACTGAAGTTGAGAATCACTAGGCCTTTGGATCCTGCCTTTAGGGAGATATGGGCAGGCTGGACATGATGCCAACCAGGATTCTGGATCTGCCAGGGAAGCTTGTAATAGACATGGTCCCTGATGCTCAAGAGAGAAAGATTTTTCTGGGATGAATCCCACATGAGCCATGCTTAGAATAAAACATTGTTACTTTATTCAGCAGAGTTCTGTGAAAAAGAGTGGTTACAACCCAAGCACAGTGGGCAGTGCTAGGCCCTGCAGTAGTGTGTGAAGGAGGTGAATGAACTCTTATTCTCAGGAATGAAACAAAAAATATGGTTTGGTGAAGTTGATTCATTTTAAGGATACTAGGATGTATGATTATATATGTACTCTATTATATAGGGTCATTGGAATGGTGTGTTAGCTCTCCATTACTATAGCAAATACCTGAGGCAATTAGTTTATTAAATAAAAGTTTATTTTGTTTCATAGATTTAGAGGTTTCTGTGCATGATTTGTTGGCTCCATCGTTTTGGGCTTGTGGTGGGATAGTACATCACAGCAGAAGCACAAAACAACTCCTCTCTTTTTTGGGACGTGAGAAACAGAAAGAGAAAAATGGAATTTCACAGCCACCCTAAGCACATGTACCCAGTGATAATAAGCCCTCCCACTAAACCCTTCTTAAACTTTCTACACTTCCTAATAGTGCAAATCTGCACTAAAAGCCTTTAATGCATGGGTCTTTAGGGATATTCCAGATATTTATCGTAGCATTCTACCCTGGGCTCCAAAGATCTGGGTCCATTATGAAATGCATTTGTTCTATCATTGGAGTCCCAAAGTCTCAACTATTTCATCATCTCTCGAAAGTCTTAAATCCTAAGTCTCTTCTGAAATTCAAGACAAATGTAACTGTGAGGTCATACAAAAATTAACCAACAAGAGATTTACATGTTTTCATGATATAATTATGGGAGAGACACAAGGTAAACATTCCAATTCCTGAAAGTAGGAATAAAAAGACAGTAAGAGGGGATTGAAACAAAGCAAGGGCCCTTCCAGAGCAAATGTTAAATCTGACTGCTTCATCTCCAATGCCGTGGCAGATACAGACTCCCAAAGGCTTGGGAAGTGCTGCCCCAGCAGCCTTGCTGGTTGCATCCCATGTGGCCACTCTCAGGCAGGCTTGAATGTTGCGCATAGCTTCTCACGGTCATCGTTTCATATTCCTGGCACCTCTACCTTTGAAAGGCTCCACTGTAGGTTTGTTTTCATACCCATAGCACCATGAATTGCCTTATAAAAGGCTGTTTGTAGGACTCTGGTCCTGTAGCACACTGCCTGGTCTCTCAGGCTTTTGTTTGAAATCTTCAAGAAGCCACTAGGGTGCTATGACTCTTGCATCCTGTAAAACCAAATATCATGTGGATATTTCCAAGTGCAAGTTGTTTCTGGACCCACTTGGGTTATAGCTGCAGCAGCCACTGAGTCCCTTGTTGGGTTAGTAACTTCTGGAAGAGCAAGTTGTACCAGACTTTTCATCTCAAAATGGTTTGCCCTGAAAAGTCTTTTAAAACAGTCTTGAATCTGTGCTGGTGGTGACCTTGCAGAAGCCTAAGTCTCCCCAAAGGCATCTTTCATACTGTCCGAGAGCAAAACAACATCATTTTCCAAATCATATGTACAATTTTTTTTGTTGTTGTTAAAGGTGCCAATTTTTCAAATCCCTTCACTTGGCTCCTTTTTGCTCCCAATTTTCATTATAAATCTGGCTAAATACAGTCAGTAATACCCTGCTGGTGTCTAAGTGCTTGGTACATTCAAATTTCCTCCACAAGATAAACTAGTATATCACTGTTAAACGCAGTCTCTCACAAAGTCTCAGGACATGGGCAAAATGTGGCTGTGGATTTGCATTCATATAACTATGGTAGCCTTTAGGCCAATTGTCATTCGTCAGCTTTGCCTTTATCGTGTGCATTCCTATCACCATTCTGGTCTTCTGAGCCCCTACCAGATTTTCCCCTGAAGCTCCTCTTGGAGCACATTAGGTTTCCTCTAGTTGAGTCTTCCAATCTTTTCTAATTTCTTCCTTCAAAACAATTCCAACAGCTTTCTTTGTCATCAAGTATATAGTAATAGCCAATACCCTACTTCTTGGTACCAATTTTCCATCATTATGAAAAAAAAATACCTTGATAATCAACTTATAAAGAGTAAAAAATTATTTTGGCTCACAGTTTTTGAAGTTCTAATCTATAGATCATTTGGCCCAGTGGCTTAGTGTTCTTATGAGATAGAACATCACAATGCCTGTGGTGAAGAAAAAATACTGACAGCATGGCTGAAAAATAAAAGAATAAAAGTGGAAAAGACTGCAGTGACTTAAGACCTCTCACTAAGTGCTACTTTCAGAGTTTCCACTACCTTCCATTTGTGTCAGGCTTGGGACAAAGCCTTTAATACATGGGCTTTTAAGGTATATTCCAGACTCAAACTATAGCAACTGATTTGTATGAATTAGGACTAGGAGTTTTAAGAGTTTCTCCAAATGAGTCTAAAGTGGCTATTCAAGGTCTACTTCATTTCTCCTGTTTTTGAAAGATGCAACTGGAACTCTAAACCTCGTGTTCCAGCTCATTATTCTCTACTCTGGCCAAAATAGTACCTTGTGAGGAGTTTTTGTGAGTTACTGAGTTGCAAGCCCTTGAGTATACTACTCAAACTATGGCCTGGAAATTTTCTCAGATCAGGGAGTTACTTGTGCATTTATATTTGTGGGTAGTTTTTCTGGTTGCAGAATGCCCACCACCTTTGATGATGTTTGCTTTGAGCAAACAGTCAACCTGGATTTATCCAAAGCCAATTTACTGAAGCAAATTCTCAGAGGGAAAGCGTGTCCTCAAAGCAGTCCTCAAATATCATGAGGTGTCATTCCCATGTTCGGCAGTGAGACTCATTGACGTAAAGACAAGGGCAGAGAAGTATAGGGGAGCGTGGCTTTGGGTATCAGACTTGAATTTGAAGCCAAGCTCTGCCACTCATGAGCTTGAAGGACATGAGAATATCCCTTGAAAAAACAGTGACCCAATATTTATAGACTATAAAATGGTGACTGAAAAGGCTTTGTAATTGGGGTAGTCAGAGCATCGTGTAATTAAAGTTGGCATGGATCCTTGTATCTCTAGATGTGATATAAATTGTCACTATTATTGGTACATTTTTGCTTCCAATCTACTGTTAATAATGAGTTCAAGGCCACCCTGTACTATATAGTGAGACTTTGTCTCAAAAAACCAATAATGATGATGATGAGGAGGAGGATGGTGCAGTTATTACTCAAAAGAGTGGATGTGGTCACATTGCTTTCCCTTTAAAACCCTCTGTTCCTTCGTTCTCAGCCTCTCACCTGTTTCTCAAAACCTAAATGATTTGACTTTTTTTATTTTAAAAACAAAACAAAAGGATAGAAATGATACAGAATTTAAAAGAATAGTAGGAAAGCATCAGTAGTTAATATATTGTATATTGTTGTCTTAGAAGTAGTTGTTCGGACCACAAGACCTTAAACTTCCTCATCTTACTGTCTGTGATTTAGGCTGTTCTGGGTCTTCCTCCCCATATGGCATGCCTCAAAACTTTTGCTCTGTGCAAGATCCAGTTACAGTATATTCTCTTCCAATCCATTTCTGTTGATTGAGATTTACATGCTGTATTCACCCCAGGTTTCATGAATTTCTACACTTTCTATATTCCTCAGGCATATTTCTTTAATAAGACATTTTATTCAGTCACCTGTTCACAACCCATTACTATAGACACTAGTAAGTATTTGCTATAGCATTACGTTTGGAAATATCAAGACAAAAAATGGCAACCTTGCCCTCAAGAATTTTGCTAGGGAGACAAAAACATACATAGAAAATGGCCATGATGTGTGACAAATTCCGTCACTAGGACAGAGGTAGAGTGCATGAAGGGACACAGAAATGGGACTCAAACCTGTAAGCAGAGTCAGAGAAGGTGTCCTGAAGCAAAATAACAGCAGGACTATACCAGAGGAATGGTAGGTGTCAGCCATGCAGAGGACCTGGGAAAGCATGTCAGGAAGCAGAGACCACCTGGAAGAAAAGCAATGATAATTTATGACTGGAGTGAAGACTGGAAATGAGAGGAGGGAATGGAAGTAGAAGGAATTATTTGTTTGCTTGCTTACTGATGAAATTGAGTTTTTATTAGACTTAGGTAATAGGGATGCTAGTCTCAACTATCAACTTTCTTAGATTATAGAAGGAATAGCAAAGGTAATTTTGGAGTTGTTATATGTAGCTTGTCTTCTCTTTGGTAAATGTAAGTTATTTAAGGGTGAGGATTTGATCTGGCTGACCTTATGTTACCAGTGTCCACCCTAAAACCTGGTGCATAGTGGAAGAGAAATAAAAGACTGTTTGACTGGTTTGAACTTCATATTGCTGCTTTCATATCTTTTTCACTTACAGATGGGAATGGGGTGACATATATCTTCATTAAGTGATATTAATAGAGAGAAAGTAGTTCCTATTTTCTAACAGTATATTGTTTAACTCAGTGATATTCAGAGTATGGCCAGTGGACATACAGGGTCACTCTGGAGATGGTTTGAAACATAAATTCTCAGCCCCTGTTTCAGACCTACTGAGTCTGAACCTCAGGAAATCATAGGTAATCTGTTCTCTGGATAATTCTGGCAGAAAAGCAGAGGATGTGCTTCTGAGAGTGTTTCCACGAAATCTCAGCTTTGGTCCTATACTGCGATTGCCTGGAGAAATGAGAAGTCTACCCTTGTGACTAATTAAATTAAAATTCCCCACACTGGGACTGAAGTATTGGCACATATTAGAGTTCCCTTCATAGTTTCTAGCTTACAAGTGATAGAATTAGAGTGAAATGAAAATTCCACATATCAAAGAGCCCTGCCTTTCTTAGTGAACCACTTCATGATAAAGCAGATGAGATCTGATTTCTTCTTCATAGGGTGACTATGGCATCTCCAGTGGTAGACTGGATCTTTTCTTCCTTTGCATCTCCTTCTGAATAAACTACAAATTCTGTGTTAGCTTTTCATCATGGTGCTGGGGGCAAGAAATCAGGAAAGAAAATCTTATGTCATATGCAGTATAATTTTCTCATAAAATGCTTTCAGATAAATGATTAACTATGAAACTCATTATGTGCATGTTTGTAAATCATCAGTGTGTATTTAATAACTAATTTGTATATATGAGCAAGCATGCACCTGCATCTCTAATGTTAATTGAGATACAGCTACCGTTGTCATTGACTGTGAATTCAAATATATTTTTAAATCTTATTTTAGGAAAATCTCTAAACTAAATTGCACTAGTTACCCTTATGAGTGAATTTTCTCATTATTTGATGTTCAGATTCCTCACTTGTCTTCCCTTTACCTCTTCTCTGTAGTCTCATTCTGAAGATATCTGCATAGAGGTTTTAGTTGATTTTGCTGAAAAAGTCTGTTCCTATCTTGGGAATCTCACAAAAAGGACCTATAACCAAGGATCATCAGATTTCTGTCAAAGTTCAAATGCAGCCAGACATGTTATGACTGAAATCCTCTTTGAAGAAATGCATGTGACTTTTTTCTACTAAATTTAAGTGGTGGAGTTGCAGGTCGAGCCATTCCTGAAAGAAAACACCACACTGCGTTTCTTCCCAATGCTTCCCACCACTGCCTAATGCCCCACGACAGCTAGCTCTCCTGTGAAATTAGCTAAGCAGCCCTGATGTGCCTTAATAGACTCAGAAATACAATTATCCTTGCCTGCCAGAGATCAATTAATTGATTTGTCTGGTTCTGTCAGAAATAATTCTTTTTTTTCTTCTTTTATTAATATATGTTGAGATCCTTTTCATTCCTCCCCACATTTGAAAATGAGCGGGGAATACAAAAGTTTGAGAGCTCATTGAAACTCCATCCCTGCAGCACAAAGAAGCAGCTAAGGTAGAGCAGAGCAGAGGATGGTTGAGATAAACCTGGAGGGGGTTGCAGGGGAGCAGTGCAGGTGCAGAGCCACTATCATGATGAAGGGTCACTGGGAATAATTAGGACACACCACAGAAGCACTGGATTTCTACACTATTTCAGTCTTACGACTTTCCAGTTGCGCCAAACAATTCATTCCCTTTATTTTTACTTAAGTCAGCTTGAAGTAGGTTTTATTTTGTTTTTGTTTTATTTTTGTTTTACTTGTAGTCAGAACTCCATGCAGCACAAAGGCATATTCAATGTTCTCTGTGACCTGCCTTCTCTAAAATTCCATGATTATTATTTTAATGAAAATTTGATCTCCTTCCTTAAAATGTCATTTTTATCATTGTTCCTGTGAATTGTGAACAGACTTTGATTACCCAAGTGCTTATGTACTGGCACATTGGAGATTATTTTCGTAGCAAATTCAATCCATATTAACGACTTCCCTGTCCCATTTTTAGTTCATTTGCCTTTTAATCTGTGATTTCATGAGCTTGCTGCTTGGAGCCTTTTATCCTCTTAACCCCTGGCTGAGGACATGCTCAGCAGATGTATGAGGTAAAGAACTGTCCAGGTGTCTCATGGTGCCTTAAAGAGATGTAAATGCCTCTGGTAAATTCAGGGCCACCCACAGGACCTAATCACCTGCTGGTGGAATCAAAGGCAGAGCAGCATACCCTGGGGAGTATGCTCCTTTTTAGTTTCTACTCTAAAAAATGGTGCACTGTGGTTCTGGCACAGATCTCTTAGGGAGAGTCAAAGGCATATGGCCATGAAGGTCCTATAGTGGGAAAGCACAGAGATGTAGCAGGCTTCAATCTTGGTTGCAGTTCTACTTCTTCTGTTACTAGTGGGGTGTTCATGGGAAAGTTACTAACCTTCTCTGATCTTATTTTCTTCATTTGTATCGCAAGCTATTAGAGACTGATGATATAATACTTGTAAGATACTTAGTAAAACTGAGATCCAGGTCTTGCCATATTAGCCAAACTGGGTTAAGCCCACCATAGCCTCTCTGTGACATTGATTATGACATTGATTGACAGAGCAAGAAGGATAGGGACATCAAGTTGCAGTGAGATTGATCAAGAAATGCATTTGTGTCCTCTTCCTGACCTAAAATTGCATCTTATATGCAAAGGAGAGCTATGAAATAATATAAGCAGAAGAGTGGCTTGATTATCTGTACTACAGAAATGTCACCTGGTAGGCAAAGAAGATGGCAGTTGGATAATGGAGGTGATGACCATAGCTCAGAGGATGAAGAGTTGGAAAATACTGAGGTGATGAAATTGGGGAATCTGGTACTTTTACAGTGTGTTGGGTGGAAAGGCAAAGTCACAGGAATGGGTCAGCTGCTCCCTAGGGTGAGTTAGTTGATACCGTAAATGGGGAGGAGGGCCAGGTAGCAAAGGAGTTGAGTTGAGTCCAGAAGCCTGGAGGGATTGGGGTATCTGAGTCCCAGGGCCAACTGGCACTGGAGCTGGGGTTTCTCAACCAGGGACATTGTTGTTTGGCTGAAATCACTTGACTGCATGACACCTGCAGAGACTCTGTGAGTTGGACCATGTACTAGAGCCTAGTATACCTATTCACTGGAGGCTGTTGACTTCTGTGAACTAGACAGTATTATTGTCATTTCACAGACAAGTACACTAAAGCCCAGAGTCAGCCGGGCATGGTGGCTCATGCCTGTAATTCCAGCACTCGGGAAGCTGAGACAGGAGGATCATTGTGAGTTTGAGACCAACCTGAGCTACAAAGTGAGCTTAAGGCCAACATGAGCTGTACAATGAGACCCTGTCTCAAAAAAACAAAATAAATAAATAAATAAATAAATAAATAATATAATATAAAGCCCAGAGTCATCCACTACCCTATAAGAGAATCAGTGTTTGAATTCATAGCTGTTTTTCTCAAAAATAAAGTATTATTAACCCTCTTTAATTTTGTTGGTGAAGCCAGACGCCAAAGAGGAAATTCACAACGTAAGCACATTTGAAGGTGGTGAAACGTGCAAAAGCGTTGGAGCTAGCATTTTTGGGGAGAGGAAATGAGAAGCAGGATGACAAAGTCATAGAATCCAGTCACAGCTGAAGGAGAGAGCATTCCCTGGGGCAAGTGTTGCAGAGAAATGAAGAATCTGGGGACCGAGAGGGATTTTGAATTTGATCTCAGGTAGTCAAGACTAATTCCACCAGAACAATTTGTCTGATGAGCACGAGGAGTCACAGTATGGTTTGGGGATATTACACCAGGAAACATAGGCACCATGAAGTATAAAATGGAGAATATGACAATATATGAGCTTCTGGGACTACTTTGTGAATCATACTGTTTAATTTCCTTTATGTATGAAAAAGAAAGCTGGGCTCAGTAAAATCGGATTTCATTTTCAACAGACAGACAGCTGGGTAGTGGAAGAATTCTCCTAGGGTCTTTAATTTCCTACTTCCTAATCAAGGCTTTTTTTTTTTTCCCAAACCAAAATATCCCAAAGTATGTAGTGGAACTTGGACCCTCAGGTAGAGTTCCTCCCTTTGAGTTTTTTCTGGAGCAGTATTTCCCATCTTATTGTATCAAATATGTGGACATCTGTGTGTGCGTGTGTGTGTGCTTGTGGATAACTCATTGAGAACCACCGATACAAATATTCCAAAGGTGGCCTCACAGAGAGCGGCCATCTTCCCCATTCTGCTTCCTTCTTATCCATAGAAGGGAGTGGTTTGTAAAACCTCATGAAATTGGATTTGATGAGAGGACAGGTATGGGAGGTTGCTGTGTTTCTTGTTGTTCAGCCACTTTCTTTTGAACAGTGACTTGTGGATATTGACTTAAGTGAAGGGAAGGCTAGGATATTTACTACTATCTGTTTACATTCAGTACTCCACGTAGCAGGTTGCACACACTCTTCTGCCTCTGTGAAATATGAAAATGGGACTGTTTAAGCTGAGGACACACAAGAGAAGTAGAGAACTTGACTCAGTGTCTGGGATTTCAGATTTAAGTGAGTGCTGAGTTCAAGTTATGACCTCAGAACTCTGAACCATGTGATCAGAGACAAGCTATTTTACTTCTAGTGGAAAAGCAGAGCTAATGAATTGTTTTGTAAATAAACAATGAAAAACACTGTGCACATGGCATGTTCTAGATTTTGTTTAGCTATGGGTTGTTGTCCACCCTGCTCATTCCCATGGCTACTCAGTGCTTAGTGGGAGGGAGCACTGCAGTGGTGCGTGGCAAATCCACTGTCTGCATCTGGCTCACTCCAAAGCTCATTTCTTGTACACGCTTTGCATTTCTGACTATGCTGTGCTCCTCTTAGTCTGAAGAAAAAATGCCTATGTGAGCCTCTAAACTGCCTCTGTGGAGGGTTCATTTACGCACATATGTATTTGTTCATTCATTCATTCATTTCAATTCGTCTGTTCAGTCTTCCTTTCATAATGCATATATAAACAGTCTATGTCAAATGGTGGGGGATATAACAATTTGGGGAAAGTGGGGGAAGGAAATAAAGAATCAGATTGCTCCAGGCATTTTGTCTACCTCATTTGATTTAAATAGCCTCAAGAAGCAGATTTTAGCTTACTGTTTTACACATGAGCAGATAGCCCCCAACTAAGAGTAAAGCAAAATACCTTACGCAAAGTCAAGCAGGCACCTCTTGGGGGTCCAGCGTTCTTACCCAGGTCTGTCTCACTTCCAAGTTCATCCTCTTTCAGAAGTCATATTGCTTTCCTCTCCAAACTCTGTATCCTGGGTCCCTATCTTGAAACACTTCCAGACTTTATTAGACAGTCAAAAAATAAGAAGGCTTAGAGGTGCACCTGTGCCTTTGCTTTAGGAACATCACAGGTATATTGTGAGTGTGTGAGTGCTCATCTGATCATCTTTGTCACTGCCTAGTGCTGGTATCTGAGCAGTGCTGTGCATGGCCTGCTCCTCTCTGTTCCAGAGAAAAATCTGGGGCACTGCTTTTCCTTCTTATGTCAAGGCCAGGAGCCCAGTGAAGTGTTCCAGCAAAACTGAGGTCTTCAAGGCTGGCAGATTTTGTCCTGTCTCCTACAAGGGGTAGAGGAGAAGACACAGGGTTGCCAGCACCTTTTTGCCATCAGAAATAGTCTCTAAAGAAAAAATACAGTTGCTCTCAGTTTTTCTGAAGACCAGAACAAAGACTCTGGGAATGATAGGAAGGTGGAATTATACTCAATATCAAGAAATGTGCTCTAATGAAATTGTCTTCAATAGATAGGCCTGCTGTGAGTAATCATAGATACTCTCATTCTGAAGAAAATGGGCTTGGGTTGGGCAAAATCCAGGAAATCTACTCATCTGTCCAAAGAAGTTGTTGAAGAATTAGGTCAGAGACCTTCAAATATTGTTGTTTTTAAAGTTGTACTTTCTTTTCTTATGTTGAATCTTACAGAAAAATCTGACACATAAGAGAAAAGTCTGTAGCTAGTGTGGTTGCCATTTCCTTAAGAGACAACCTCAGGGCCGTTCACGTTCATTGTTGTACATATTTGAACCATGGGAATACCACTCTAAAAAGAGTAACAAAATCTTCACCATTTACTGAGAACTCACTGTGAGCCTGGTACTGCTATGGGCTTTGCATTTATTATCTCATCTCATTGTTAATCTCATGACTTCAGGGCTATAGTTCTATTGTAATTTTGTAAACGAGGGAACCAAGGGCCATACACTGATGTGATTTATGCAAAGAAACACCGCCAGTGTGAGCCAGAGCTTGGCTGCATTTTATTTGATCAGGTTGGGAAACCTTCTGGGTAGATTTATACCAGTGTCTGATTTTCCCAGAAGTGGCGTTTCTGACTCCACCTTGACTCACCTTCCCAGCTGATCGGCAAACCCAGTGAATGGGGGAGACTGAGGATTGCTCATCTGATCACCTTAAAAAATGAAAATAAAAATCTCAGGGGGTTACAAGAGGACTGGTAATAATCAAAGCAGTAAGCTGTCTCCTTTGGTGCTGTGTAGTCCTAATTCAGCACGTTTTATTTTTTCTAATTGCCTCTCTTTTTCTCATGACATGTCTACAGTCTGGGTTCCCAGGCATGGTGTCCATGCAGAGATTCTGCAAGACTTTGCAGCCTCAGTATTGTAGGTTCTGATGTTGAGACAAAGGACTTCAGGCTTCCTACCAGCATCGTCTTCTCTCTCCTTGTCTTGCTTTGAGCCAACTGTGTGTTTATGGATCACTGACCCCACAGAAAGTGGTGCTCTGTGTTCTGAAGTGCTGAGCTCTGTTTGTGTTCCTCTGTCTAGAAAGTTTGTCAGCTGATTGTCTTGCTAGATTTGGGATGTGATGATTCTGATGCTGCTCTGACAGGTTTACCCCTACCTCTGGCAAACAGCCAGCTCCTTGTGAAGACACGATTCCAGCACAGGTGTGCCTTCATCCTTGCCCATCTCAACCTTTCTTTTGTTCATTTCACTGGTGAAACTGCTATAAAAATCTATTTACCAGTTAGGGCACTAGATATGAGGGGCCCACAAGTGGTGAACACAAGACTTCTTTCTTAAACTGCTAATGCCTCATGGTAGAAACAGGCGCATTATTTCAGTGTCATTGGACTGGTCATGATGGACTCTTGCTACCTGCCAAGTGCTCTGTGGAGGATGTTACCCTATTTCATTTAATCTGCATAGAAACCAAGGCAGATTCTATCATATCCACCTTCCAGAGTGGGGAAACTAAGGCTGCAGAGGTTGTTCATGATGGTATGGAAGCTCTTGCAAGGCAGAATCTAGTTTTCACTTTAAGGATTCAGGAAAGACAGTGTCAGAGGTTGGAATCCCTTCCCTCCTGATATTGGAATGTCAGGTGTGGTACCTGAATGATTTTGGGTTACTTGGGTGGTAGTGAGAAACTGTAGGTAGAGTTTCCTGGGTTAATATCAATGCCCTCATATCCCGTAGTCAACCAGTTTGGATGAATTAACTAAAAGACTTGCATTTTTAAACCAAGAATTTCCACTGGGACTCTGGAGGTGACTTGAAACCAGGCCCCCTGACACCCTGTCCATCCAGAACTTCCCAGAGTTCAGTACATTCTTTTACCTCCAACCTGTACCCCTGCCCTTTCTGCTGGGAGCACACTTTAGATCTGCACAGTTCTTTCAGCTTTCTGTCACTTCTCAGAGCCTATCCATTTCTGGAACATTCCAATGACTTGTCCTGAGTCAGGATCTTGCCTAGTTGCCCTCTGCTATACCGTTTACTGCAAACAAGCTCCCATCACTGCCTGTTCCCCAGCTTGTACCCTGGATGCCTCAGAGCGTGGCTCAAGGAAAGCTTGCTTATAAATGGATGGTTTTGCAGGCATCCTCATCCATTTATTCAGCAATAAAATGGTGTAGTATTTATCAGTGTCCACTGTGTGACCAATTTAGTGCTGAAGGCTGAATTCCTTATATGTGACCCAGACAGAACCATCCCTAGTCTCATGAAACACGGGTCCAGTGGGAGAAGAATCATTAAACCAAAAATCCCCTTTCCAAGTAGATTATTCTGTTTGAAATATGTGCTAGGATATAAAATGCAGTTGACCATAGAAAGCCTGGCAGTACACTCTTAATTTAGACTGAGGGCTCAGTGAAGGCTTCTACGAGGAAGTGACATTGAAGAGGAGGCCTGAAGGTTAATTAAAGAGAGCCAAGTGTGGTGGGAGGAAAGAAGCTAAAGAAGGAGGGCAGGGACAGCTTATTTCAGAAAATGAAGTAAGGCTGCTGTCACTTCTGGAAAGTTGAGCTGGTGCCAGACTGTACATGGCCCCAGTGGCCCCAGTGGATCCTCAATAAACATGACACGGGGCAACCTGCCATGGAAAATTATGGACTTCCATGCAAGGCTAAACTTAGAGTCATTCTTGACACTGCTTCTGCTCCCTTAACACTGACATAATTTTTTTTTGATCTTTCTAAAAATGGATTTGACTCCCATTCATAGTACACACAAAATCCAGCCACACTCATCTAAACTGCAATCATTTCAGTCTAAACTGCTGCCCTCTGTCACCTTGATAGCTAGTGGTGCTTTGACCTAGTCTTTCTGCTTCCTCTCTTTCCTACCCTTGTCCTGACAGCAGCCAGAGGACCTTCTCAAACCTAAGCTAACAATATCACTGCTTCCCTCAAAGTCTTCCAGTAAGCCACTCAGAACAGAAGCTTAAGTCTTTGAGATGACTCCCATGACCTTCCCTGATTTGGTGGTCTATCGCCTGACCTGCTTTACTCCTTCATTCTAGCTACTCAGCATGCCTTCGTGTTCCTCCAGCATGGTCCCCAGTGCCTCTGTGGCAGCTACTTCCTCTGCCTTGTGTATTCTCCTGCTCTGTCTGCACCACACAGCACAGCCTCCCTTAGATCTGTGTGGCCTTCCCTGACTTCACTGCAGCTCTGCAGCTCTCCCAATCAGAATCGCCCTTCCACTATCATTTATTTCAGCCCTCAGTATACACAGAATATCAATAATGCTTTTACTTTAGATCCTTCTAATACATAAGCTTCACAATGGCAAGTAAGTGTTCACATCTGTTCCTTTCTCTGCTCAGTCTCTGAATTTAGGATGCTACCTACTAAATAAGGAGTGCCCAGTCATTGTTCAACCAACTGAACAAATGAAGTAGAGAGGGCACAGGATTCAATTGCCATTTTAAAGGATCACTCTGTTAGATGGGATCCACTCCCACTTCCCAAACTTAACAACATACTTATCTTTTCCTTCACCCAGTCCCTCTCCTCTTACCCCTTTCACTCAGAGAAAGGGAGGTCTTGCTTCCACCTGAATTCATCTGAGTTGTCATTAAGTATTATAAAATATCAAATAAATGGCTTATTGAACTCACAAGCTGTAGCCAGAGGCTATGTCTGGGAGTTAATGTGGAAATAAGCCACTCTGATATCTTCAGAAGTTTGTGTTATTACAAAACCCAGAGTGTGATAGAGAGATTTGTGTAGCAATGGAAGAGAGTGGAAATCACAAGTGGATGGGGTTCAAGGATCTGGGAGCAGCTGATAACCTAACCATAACAGGGTAAGGATGGCATTTGGACTGGAAAAGATGTCCCATTCCCAGGTAGGACAGCAGGTAATAAGAAGAAGAGAAGTAAGATGAAATGGTCAAAGGGCACTAGTATCAAAGATCAGCCCAGGGCAAGAGAGGGTAGGGCAGCAATGGTCTGGAAGGGACCACAGGGAACAAGTATCTCCTCAGTCTCCCCTCTAATTCCATGGTATTCTGAAACCTCAGAAATAAGGATTCAAGCAGCAGCAGTAGTGCTCGGTGACACAGGATTTCATTCAGGGCCAGGAGTTGCGGTGAGTACTTCGGGAGCTGGCTGCTTATGAAATGGGAGTTCTAGGGGCCTTGGTGCCTGAACAGGGAGGTGAAAGAAGGGTAAGGGTCTCGTCAAAGTTAGGGAAGACAGAGATCCACAGGACACATAGGTTGTAGTAGATGCTGGAGAAGGGTGGGAGAATACAGGATGAGAGAACTCAGAACTCATCTGTTCCTGGGGCCTTCCTGGCAGTCATTTGCTACCTGTGCTCTGCTTAGTATGGATAAAGGAATCACCTTGAATCTTTGGATACCCCTGTGTGGTTGTGAGCAGGGCACAGGTGAGATGGAGTTGGCTCAGAACTATTTAGAGCCCTGAGTTCCCTCTATGGTCCACTTGTGGGTTGAAGTAGAGCTCTGTGACTGAGAAATTGAGGTCAGATATGTCTTTGTCTGGTGATCGGCTGCTTACGGCAGCTGTGTTGCATTGAAGCAGTGACTGTGAGAAAGAAGAAGCAAGTTTGTGTTCTGTGCTTTTTCCTTCTTGCACAGCTCTAGAATGGAAAACTTCTTGAGAACCCTGTGGTGATCATTTACTTTCCAGCCCTCAGTCCTGGAGTTTCTCTCTGGGGCCTCATCTGGACACCCCAAGCCTGTCAAGCTTCACATGAAAGAGCCTTGGTTTCTTCAACTTTTCCTGGTGGAGCAAGTTTTTAATCGGAAAAAAAGCATGTTTCAGAGATCAGTGCACTTCTACTGCAATATGTTGCTGGTATCCCAGCATGTACGTTTGTCTACACTCATTCTCAATTCAGTGCCCAGCTGTTCTTTCTGCTGACTGCCAGCTGTCTGCACTGATTTAGGATCAGTGTTCCTTGGTATTTCCTAGTCTCCATGCTCCATTTTTCCATCTCCTGTTGTCCCAAAAGCATGTTAGAAAGGCTTGCTGTTGGCATTTCTACCAAAATACACTAACCTGACTCCAAGGAAAGAAGACCACGGAGGTAATGAAGTCGGGGGAGGCACCATGCATTGGTGTTTTTTGAAAATGTACACCTTATTTCTTAGACATGCTGCAGTTCGTTTATTAAACCTGAATAAATACCACACACTCAGTTAACTCATATGTGATTACCTATGGTTTTATAAGTATATACAGCATATCACATGGCTTCTTTGATTTACATGAAGAACATGGCAAATATCTTCTTAACTTCATAGGTCTCTTAAAACCAATAACTTCTGTGTTTCTCAGTCTTCACACTGGCCTAAGCCACCAAAGTCATAGCGTATACATGCTGATAGAATTTGCTTTCCTTGGTCACCACCTAGATTGTCTAGGGGCTTAGTGCTGGGAGATCTGCAAAGATGCCCACTAGAGAGGCCCAGGAAGGATAATTTCCTCTCATCACAGGTCCATCTGTGAGTTATGATACTGGGGCCAGAAGGCCAGAAACACCACTGGAAAGCCACAGATCTGGGTTTCAGTTCCCGGGATCAGATCCTTTCACAAACCTGCACTGTCGCCATGTTTAGGGATGTGCATGAAAAGTTTTTAGGATTCTCTCCCATAGGAGACATTTATTCCATTAAACAAAAATACATATTCATTTCTATCAATTAAAAAATGCAGAAGAACAAATACATATTCCTCAAAATCATCACTATTTTTTAGAAAATTTAGATTCGTGTCGTACATGAATAGAGACTATATCCACTGATGCGAACATTAGAAAAATAGATTCTATTGTGCATATCAAACCTTTATTTTCCTGATTTTTACTAGTAATCAAATGAACAGATATTTACCAAATAGATCTGTAGCCACTTGCTCTTCATTCAGTGTCTGAGAAATGTGCAAATGCAAAAGCATTGCCAGAGCAAGGATTCTAGAACTGCGCTGCTGTAGTGGGTAAATAAAAGACTGAGGCCAGGAATGCGAGCAGTCAGATTCTGGGTACTGAAATGGACTCAGAACTGACATTGCTCATTCCCCAAACATGGAGGCTACTGCAATCTACAGGTATCAATAAACATGAGTTCTAGTAAGGGGCCCTCAGGCTGGGTCAGGATCTAGGGTTAAGCAGGTATTAATATCTTATTAGTCCCCTCCTAATCTGTGCTTTGAGGGAGTTGGCAGTGTGCTGGAATTTGGGACAGATGCAGGAAGGAGCATGATACAATTCTTACATCAGGGAGCTTGAGTCTAGCTGGAGAAAGGCTGTCCAGAAATCAGGGTGGTAATGTGGTGTTGGTGCTGAACCCCCAGATCTCAGACTGAAGGATGGACAATACCCTTCATTGTCTAACAACAGGGAGGGCAGCCTAGGAAGGCAGACAGGGAGCCCTCATGGTGGGGCAGTGCGAGGGTGTAAATGGCTGGGAGGGGTTGAGCCCACCGTGACATGTCATCTGTCTCTACACATGCGGGTCCCCTTCCATCAGTTCTCACTGGAGCCTCTCACAGCCTGTTAGACCTTTTTACCCCAACTTCAAGAAGCCTGCTGTAGAAAAAATAGAAATGAAACCAAATCAACTAGGAAAAAAACATACCCAAGGCCTTAGGGCTACCACATGTTACTGGAGATTAAAGATTTTATTTCAAGTCTCCATTAATTTGACACCAGTGTGAGGTGGTCAGGTTCTCTGTGTGTGAATGTCTTTGAAAGAGCACTTTGTGGGGTAGGGATATATATATATATATATCTCAAAGAGCCTGACAAACCTTGGTTCTCAATTTGAGCTCCATTGCCCCTTTGCTGCGTGACCTCAAAGAAGTCAGTCAGGTTCTCTGTACCTCTTTTCTCATCTATAATCTGGAATAACACTCAATATTACATCTGCTTTTTTTTTTTTTTTTTTTTTTTTGCGGCACCGGGGATTGAACTCACAACCTCGCGCCTGCCAGGGCAGGCGCTTAAGGCACTGAGCCTAACTCCCGGCCCTGGATTTTTTGAGGTAGGGTCGCACTATGCAGCTCAGGCCGACCTTGCGCTCGCGTTGTAGCCCAAGCTGGCCTCGAACTCACAATGCTCCGCCTACCTCAGCCTCCCGAGTGCTGGGATTAAAGGCGTGCGCCACCACGCCCGGCCTACATCTGCTTTTTGAAAGAAATTAAACTGCTTTGTGTCATCCTGAAAATAAGAGCCATTTTGTTTAGAAAATACTGGAAGATCAACTTGCACATTCTTGATTTATAAACCCTCCAAAGTCCTTTGAGTAATACCTAGCATGCCTGAGTCACACGATAAAATGCATGCCCGTGCGTTTCTTTCTCAAATGATGCATTTGTGATCAGCATCATTCATTACTCAGCACTGCAAGTTTTGGGGACTCCATGAGGTCAGTGAACATTTGCCACCACTTACTTGTATGGCACGCCAAGGAAGAAGAAATGAAGATGGCAGGTGGAGGTCAGACAGGCCAGCAGCTGCCCCTAAATCTGAGGAGGTTCCAGAATGTCAGTCCTGCTCAGAAACAGGGCCAGGGGAGTCATGTGCAGTCCTGGAGGAGGTAGCAGAGCAGAGCCTGGGGAGGCCACTTGGCCTCTGAGAGTCTGTTTCCTCACTGATCGGTTGGTTTCTGAGCTGAGGGGTTCGCAGAATCCACAGGAGAGTGCTCCTGGACTGGCGGAGCTGTTTGGTAGTGCCTGGCCACTCAGCTGTGATGTTTGTGTCTAAGAAGCGAAGGTACGGTAGAGCCAAAGGAGTGTGGGCAGGTTGCCGCCACGTGGGGAGCCTTCTTACAGCTGCCTGTGCCCAAGATTCAGAGGTGTATGGCTTTCCAGACTCTCCTCCGGTAGGTTTTGGTGTCTACTACCATAACTCGAAGGTGGAAAGAACAGAGGGTGGGGAGATCTCGATATGCTGGTGGCCAGCATTGCCCTGAACCACTAAGCTAGTAGCCAGAACTTGAAATTGAGACACCTAGAGTGCAGGTGAACTGCGAAACCCAAGGAAAGTCGACTGAGAAGGAAAAGGAGTCACCAGTGCCATATTGCAAAAAGTAAGAGAAAGTAAAAGCAGCTGCCTGAGCTTTGTAGACAAGAGAAAGAGAGGGAGGCGAGGGTAAGGGAGGAGAGAGGAGAGACAGAGAGACAGAGAGACTGAAAGATAGAGAGACAAGTAGACAGAGAGGTGGAGGGGGGGGAGGAGAGAAGAGGAGAAAATGAAGGGGTGAATGGGTGAATGCATAGATGGATATGTGTTGGGTGGATGGGTGAATGGGTGAATACCTGGGTAGATGGATAACAGAGAAACAAATGAACATATATGCAACAGTCCATGACTAGTTTTAGCTTCTTGCACTGAAATGTGTCTCTTTTGAGAAGAAGCAGTCATGCACCTGGTTTACTTCCCCTCTTATCCTCCTGTCTCTTTTAATTATCTTTTGATATGAAAACTAACAGGTGCCTGAAGACATAATGGAAATGTCAAGGGATTTCCTTGTTTGTGTACAAATTTCTATTTTCTCATCAATCATGTCTTTATGTCTGCAAAGCTGTTCACACAGAACAGCAACAACACCAAAATCCTCTTAGCTCCAACTGACTGAGAGATGTGCCCTGTAATTACAGTGTGTGTGTGTGTGTGTGTGTGTGTGTGTGTGTGTGTGTGCATGCATTGGGGCAGTGAGTACAAAATCGAGCATGAAGTTTATGGTTTCACAGAACTCCTTCTGGCTGCTGAGAGAAATCAGAAAAAGACAGAGCAAGAACTCTAGGGCTACTCAGACCACAGAACTACCGGCTTGACAACCTCACAGCTTTAATTCTCTTTTTCCTCTGTCTCTCTTCCTTAATCTATCAAGGTGTCATTTACACAGTTCTAGTGATGACCCACACATAAGCATGGATGAGCTATGGAGCTATGTGCATTTGTGCATGTGTGTGTGAGAATGTGGTGTGTGTGCATGTGTGAGAGAGAGACAGAGAGACAGAATGTGGTGTGTGTGTGTGTGTGTGTGTGTGTGTGTGTGATCTATGAAGGCAGAATAGAAATGATACAGGATACAACAGAACTTTTTTCTCAGTGGCAATAATTGAGATTGAGGCAAAAATCATGACTTCATAGAATAAAGTTTTTAATTGAGAAGGAATAGTAAATGAAGAGGAACTTCATCTTGGAGAGAAGGAGGGCGAAAGGCTGCCTAGCACTAAGGGAGAAGACCAGATTGAGCTGCTAACAAAGAAAGGTGCCAGCTTTTCATTTACATTCAGAGATTACCAGGGTGGTATAGATTCTGCCTTTTTAATGAATCATAGTTAAAGCTTCTACAGGTATTTTCCTTTCCTTGCAAACACCTTGGCTTCTAGGAGTAGGCAACAAGCATATCCCAGAAATGGTTACACCCTTTTTATCAATACCTAAACTTTACGAAAATATCCTGGCCATGGGAGAAGGATGGGTCACTGTAGTTGCTAAGAAAACACATGGGCTGTGGATGATGGATACAAATACAAAACATGCTTTTAATAAGTAGTAAGTTAAGGACTGGGAGTTCGTTTGTCCTCTGTCCCTCTGTTGTTATTCCTAATAGTTTTATTCTTTCATGCAGTTTATTCTCTGAGACACTGTGAGAAAGTCATTCTGGCTCTAATGATGCACTTGGTCCTGGAAATTGAAAGGTTTGAGAAAGTGAGAGGTTAGGAATGAACATATGTCGTGCTTTTAATAGATTGTAGGTCCTGTGTTACAGCCTTGGGAGTTGACCTGCTTGTTGCTCCCATGATGGTCTCTAATTATCTTAGAAGGTAACATTTTCCAAAAGGATATTTGGGGCATCTTGCATATTCTCAGTACAGACAGTATGCATGGACTTTTCATGTGAGTACTCTTATTTTTTACAACAGATATATCATATAGATATTATTATCCCTCTTTGACAAATGAGAAAACTAAGACTCAGAGAGGTGAAATTATCCCTGTTATGTTACATACATGGTAGGTGGTAGAGCATGGGTTCAAACTTAGGTTTGCCTGCAAAGACCATAACCTAACATCGTAGTGCAATTCTTTCCGCCATAATATTCTTCATTAAGTTAATAATGGTTATAATAATGTCAATCCAGCTAATGATTTTTGAAATCTAACTCTGGGGTGTGCTAAGATTTTTGTATGGCATACCTATGTGCACAGTATGATTTGAGTCTGATTGTTTATCTGCATGTTGCAAGTGAGAAAATGGTAGATCAGAAGTTAAGTAATTTTCTTAAGATTCTATACCTGCAAATGAGAAAGTGGTAGATCAGAGAGGTTAATTTTCTTGAGGTTGTATACCTGAGAGGGGGTGAAACTGATACTAAAAGATCTATTGGTTTCACAGTTGGTGCCCTTAAACACTGTATTTGTACTCTAAGAGGGTATCCTTGGCCTACATATACATTAGAAAATGATCAAGTAAATGAGAGCAGAACAGTTACTAGTAGCTCCTCATTCCTCAGTGTGCACTCTGCCAAACTCTGCCGACCAGTGTTCTTTACATGCACCCATAGGATGCGCCCCTCTGCATTTTCTCAAGCAGTTCCTCCACCTTAAATGTCATTCTTCTTCCTGCTCATTCTTTAAAGAATGGGCCTCAATTACTCTAAGCTTTATCAGTATTAATTTATACTTGTAAAGTGGGTCAAACCCTGAATAAGTCAGATGAACTCATGCATAGGAATTTGCAATATGTATAGAATTTCAGTACAGAGCATCTCTGTGACAAGATCCCCATTGTCCCTGGGTCAAACCCTGTGTTTCAACACTGTGGTTAACTGGGACATTGACAGTCTTGCTTCTTGGAAATCAGCATCTTTTTATGGTCATCATGAAAACTGGTGATATCAAAACATTGCTTTTTGTTCCATCCATTTCGCTGTTTTCACTGGTTTTGAGTTCTTAGCTCACACAGTTATTCCTTGAAATGCAAAGTCATTCTGTGGTTTTGAGCCATCTTTTAGTGACTTTATGCTTTAAATTCTCTTCTGCCTTGGGCTAATCTTGCCTCTCGTTGAAGGCATGCCTCCCTACTGTAAGTCAGTCTTGCCCTGTATGTCCCCCTCCTAGAAGCCCTAGTGACTCCTGTGATTATAGCTAGTATTTGTGAAGTTGGTTTTCTTCTCTGCTAGACTGTAACTATGTTCCTTGAGGGCTGGGACTGTTTTATCATTCATTACTGTGTCCTCATCTCTGCTTTTGTGACTGATCTTCAGCATTTGTCCATTTATAATTGACCATAACTGAACAAAAAACATGCATGATGTGGATATAGATACTGCAATATCTTGCACTGTTGTTCTAACTGGTATGATCTTTTAACATTTGAGCTTTTCATGCTCATTTGAGTCATCTCTGTATCCCAGTGACATTTCAGTATTATGCATATTTGGACCCCAATTTTAAGGATATCTTTGTATTTTTAAAGTTTTGTAGCCACAAACTTGCATTCCAATTCCCCTTATAAGCTATATGTCTATTAAGATACTTTTTTAAAGTTCATGTTCTTCAAAAGAATGTTGGAGGAGGTCATGACTATCTTTAGTACTGTCCAGGTAAATGTGATTATGGAGGTTGATTGGCAGGAAATTATGGCTTCAGTATGTTAACACTAATAATGTGGTTTTTGTTACTGATATTTATGAGGTATCTGAGTATAACAATAAGATAACTGATGCATCCACTTTTAGAAGGACATTTTTTCTATCACTTATCAAATCATGTGCAAATATATTGGCATAATGGATAATGGATAATGAATAATGGATAATGGATCAAGATTAGCAATCCTAGGTTCTCGCATGGACTAAGCAAAGTTTTTAGGAACCCTTTCCTCCTTTTTTACTTTCTGTGATTATTTTTCCTGAGCAAGAAATAAATATGTTGTGCACAGTGCTAGGTGTTCTATGTGTATTATTTCCTTTGTTCCTCACAAAACATTGATTTTTAAGGTGAGAAAACCAATACTCAGAGATTAAAATAAGTTGCTCAAGATCACGTACATCAATAAGTGACAAATCCAGCATTTAACACAGCATCTGTGTGGGGTCAAAGCCAAAGCATATGGGCTCCACTCTGTGCTTTCATTTCATGCTTTTGATCCCACTGTGTGAAACAAATGTGAGTTGTGTTTTCTTCCCACCTTTCCTGCATCTAGTGACTGCTTGGAACTGGCTGTGGGTTCCAGTCTTGCCAATCAGAAAAATCCACTGTCAGAGACTCCTGTTGTCATGTGAAATTGCAAGGCAAATTTTCTGGCCTGACGTTTTAAATTACCCATGTAATTTCAAGCTGTGCAGGTTGCTTGAAGGCCTGCTTTTGCCCCAGCTCATTAATCAGTCATCATAAGGGTGAAGAAACTCAAGTGCTGCCTCACATTCACAGGGAGGAGAACCACTGTCTGTTGGGCAAACATCATGTGACAGCATCTCAGGATGAGGGGCTTTCACTCTACCTGCCAAAGGGGCTTTTCTGGGTGACACAGAGACTGGTAAAATCTACATTTTGAGAGGAACACTGGCACATGATCATTAACACCAATTAAAGATCCTATCTGGGTTGACTCCTTGGGTAGGATCAATAGGTCCTCTAGAGAGAAGGAATGGAAACAAAGGGAGTTCAGACTATGGAGGCACTTTTCAGTTTTGCAGCAGCTTGTCAGTTTCATATTTTTATATATAGTAACTCCGACTAAGTTAGCTGTGTTGCTCATTCAAGTTCCCCAAGGAACCCACTTCTATGAAAACACACATTTGTTCCTGAACATATTAGGGTTGGTATGTGGGATAACAATAGCGATTATAATAACATGCCAGTCAGTTTTGCTTTATGCATTTATTTTGATTTCTATATGAACTCCAGAAGGTAACTTATCCCCATTTGCAAAAGAAAACAACAGAAGCTCATGGAGCTTAGTCTTAAACTGCCAGAAGATAACACAATTTTTATTGCTACTTTAAAAAATTAATATAAGTGAGAAAAGAAGGCAAAAGGTGAAGGTATGGCCATTATGTTTAGACTCTCAAATTTATAGAAGACAGACATGCATTTTGCATTCCTCCAGTTTTCTCTATAGAAGACTTATTCTGAGAGCCAAATTTATATCACTTTATTCATTGAGAGTTCTCTGAGCAATAATTTTTTTTCTTATAGGTTAGAAAATGGTTTTCTTAAAATTTTTCCAGATTGCCCGTTTACTTACTCTGTTTCGGTTTCTTGTTTCTTTTGGTTGGAAGAATAGAGAGGTGATGGTGTTGGAGGAGTAGAGAGCAGTGGTGTGTAGATAAATGTTTAAAACCTGGCTGCTACAAATAGATTTATAAGATGGGTCAGTTTTCATGCTGTGAGTCCTCCCACCATGGTCAGTTTCATGAGATCAATAGGAAGTCAAAGAACACGAAGCCTAACACAATCAACCCACCACTGTCTGTGGGGAAAGCCATTCAAAAATGCAGTAACTCTGTTATTGGGCTTCTGGAGATGTTCGATTTAAAAACAATTTGATTGAGCAAGTGTTTATTAAGTGTTGACAACTCAGATTTCCCATTACCAGTTGTGATGTTTGTCATGTGACTTAAATTTTCTGAGTTTTTTTCTTGTAGTTTCTAATCTAATGGAATTGATGGGCTCTCGGGTCTCCTTCAGCTGTAACAAGAAACCCAGTGTCCAAAGGAATTAAAAAAAAAAAAACAAAGGAATAAAAAAAACCCAGAAATATCTGTTTGAAGTCAAACTGTCTGAATTCTGACTCTAATACTTGTACTGGGGAAGTTGTCTAACTATTTGGTACCTCAATGTTTGTATATATAAAATAATAGAATGGCAGAAATCAACTCAAAAAGTAACATGATATGAGCTGGTACATGTAAGTTGTGGAGTATCAAACCAGCATATAATAAGGATCAGTGCAGAGAACAGTAATATTAATAAAACAGCAGCAGCAGCACTAGCAGCAAGTGATAAAAGTGAGAGAAGGACATATTGTCACAAAGGCCTTGAGAGTAAAACAAGATGAAAAAGCCTCAACATAGGAGACTTGTATAAATACCATTTTTCTTATTTGTTCACTTGTTGATGGACATATATGTTGTTAATATGAGTATGTATGTGTCCTTGTAACATGATTTTAACTCTTTTTTTAATTTTGAAAAGAATAGAAACAAACAAAATAAAACAATAAAGCCAATCAGGACTGAACAATGAAAGTGATACAGGACTTTGAATCAAGATAGTAGGAAATCAATAATGACTACCATAATGTTTCTTGTTTTCTTCAAAATAGCTGTGCATGCCATCAGACATAATAAAATCAAACAAAGCAGAATAAAACCAATCAAAGCAAAACAACAAAAGCATTTACAAGATTTCAAAACCAGATAATAGGAAATCAACAATAGTTACAAAGATGTATCTTGTTATCTTCAAAATAGCTGCTCATACCATCAAACATAATAAAATCACACAAAAGACAGAATAAAACCAAACCTAAGAAAACAATGAAAATGATATAGGAATTCAAAACAAGGTAATAGGAAGTTAACAATTGTTACCACTTCCCTTTTTAGACGTTTCCTCCCCTATCACTTTCACAATGGCTATTGTACATTTTGGATCCCACTAACTCCTTCAGGATTTTATGCTAGGGAAATAACACAGTGTTCACCCTTGTGAGTCTGAACCATTTCACCTATAAGCATGATCTCAAGTTGCATCCATTTACCTACAAGAGCCTTGAGATTATCCATCTTCATAGCTGAGTAGCTTTCCATTGCATAAAAATACCACGTCTTTCTCATTCATTCTGTAGTTGATGGACAAGCTACCTCTGCCTTTTTTCTGGTTTCCTGTCACATGGAATATTGTTTTCTCTCCTTTGACTTCAATTTCCTTCTGAGTTAAATGTGGTTTTTGTATAGCATATTTATGGATCGTGTTTCTTAATCTACTCTTCCTGTGTTTCTTTTTACTGGTGAATTGAGGCCATCTACATTAATGCTTACAATAGGCATGCATTGACTCATCTCTATCATGCTATCCTCCTGCCATTACCCCTGCACTTTTCCCCTTCTTTCTATTGCCTGCCCTGTTTGGCAATCCACCTCTGCTGCTATTCCTGAAACTGTGGTCATCTTTATCTCTCTCTGAAATATCCTTCAGCACTCATTGTAGGATTGGTTTGGTGGTCATGAATTCCTTAAATTGTTCTTTGTCATGGAAGTATCTTATTTTTCTATCAATTTTGAAAGACAGTTTTTCAGGGTACATCAATCTGGGTTGGAAGTTTTTCTTTCAGGATTTGAAACACTTCACTACAAGCTCTTCTTCACTTGATGATTTGTGTTGAGAAGTCTGCTGTGATTCTGATAGGTTTTCCTTTTTAGGTGTTGACATACAATAATAAAGAGCCCAGAAATTCAGCACAAGAATAGAATATTAAAGGCTGTGAGAGATTTGAGTCTTTAGGAATGTAGTGGTTGATACATAGTGTCAACTTGAAAAGTTTAGCAGTTTAACTAAGCAGCTCAACAGAGTACCAGGCTCCCTACTTTGTAAACATCCTCAACCTATGCAGGAGGAGAGCATAGAGATGGTGTAAGTGCTACAACTGCTCTAAGGAGGTGTACAGTCGGCTTGCAATATAAGATAGGAAAAGAAGCTTGCTGCCGCCCTCCTCCTTTGCTGATGCTGCTTCTGATGCCTTGGAGTAGGCTCATTATGAACTGAAACATCCACAAACTGTGAACTAAATAAACTTTTCTTTCCTTAATTTTGAGTGTCAGGTATTTTGTCCCAGTAACAAGAAAAAAGTAACCAAGACAAAGGAAGATAGCAGAAGGGGATTAGCAGGGTCAAATAGAATTTCTATTTTTAGATTTTTGAGAAATTTCTATATTGATTCCCATAGTGATTGCACTAGCTTTTATTCCTACCAACAATGTAGTAGAGTTCCTTTTTTCCCACTTCCTCACCAGCATTTGTTATTAATAGATTTTTTAATGACAGCCACTCTTTCTGGGATAAGACAGTATCTCAGTATAGTTTTAATTTGCATTTCTCTGATGGCCACCAATGATTAATTTTTATTTCATGTATTTACCTGCCATTTGTACTTCTTTTCCCAAGAAATATCTATTCATTTTGATTGCTCATATTTTGATTGGATTTTTTATTTGGGGGAGTCTAAGGTTTTGAATTGTGTGTATATTCTATAAGTTGCCATGGAGAAAGATAAAGTTGAGGTATTCATAGGTAAATAGGTACAACTAGAGAACATAATGTTAAATGAAATAGACACACTATATAAGGTTCAAATAGTAAAATGTTTCAGAGTTTCTCTTGAATGAAACAAAATTCAAGAGAGATAAATAAGCAATAGGAGCTGGGCATGAGGGTATATGCCTATAATGTAAACACTTGGGAGGCTGAGGTTGGAGGACTGCTGCAAGGTCAATGCCAGCATAAATTACATAGAGAGCTCAGGGCCTGCCTGAACTACATAGTGAGATCTTGTCTCAAAAAAACTAATGGTGCAGGGAGGGAGGAGTTCAGATACTTACTGAAACTACAAATTCTATTGTTTCAAAATATTTCTCTCTCTCTCTCTCTCTCTCTCTGTATATATATATATATATATATATATGTATATATATATATACATATATATATAGTATTTAATGTAATTTTTACTACTTGTTTATCTTAGTTTATTGAAAAGAAAAGTTGGTATTATCTGGGTTTTTTTCCATAAGAATATTTTATTTATGTCTTGTACTCTGAGTAACCACTTTGAAAATAATGATACACAGTGTGTAACTTGTAATTCTCTGATTATTTGATTATGCAATTTTGTTTTATTTTCTTCACATAATAAAAAAAAGAGACTTGTGATTTAGATATAACATTTAGTGCTGATGAAGAGCAATATAGGTATATATCTAGATTTATATTTGGACCATGACAGAGGCCATGAAAGCAAAGAGTTTTCATTTTATGGGAGAGATACTGGGGACACCATGAGGGTTTCTGTCTTACTCATTTTATGCCTTTATATTTAAAGTGGATTTGGTTTCCTTAGGTAGGATATAGTTGTTTGTTTGTTTTAATACAAATTGGAAATCCCTGACTTTTAATTGAGCTTTTTACAATGAATGTGATTTTCAATATGATAACGTTTAGGTCTACCACCTTACTATTTGTTTTCTATTCTTTCCTTTGTGTTTTTCTTTTTTATTTATGCCTTTTAAGAATAATTTTTTATTTTGTTTTATCTTCATTGTTGATTTATTTGTTATTGGTTGGTTGGTATGTACCTCTTTTCAGTGCTATACTAGGAAATGCAATCTTCTTGTCAGCATGCCACTGGTCCCAAGTTTCATGCCACTTGACTTGCAGTGCACGGAGCTCACAACAGTATGTGCCATTCCAATCCCTTCCTTTATACTCTGCTCTTCATACATTTTATATCTACCTAAACTATAACCTCATAAAGCATTACTATTACTTCTTTTTAAAATAATAAATTATTTCAAAACGGGATTCAAAAATGAATAAAACACATATGTACCACTTTGTTGGTCTTTATGTCTTGGTTCAGATCCCTTTTTCTACCTGGCATTATTTTTCCATCCAAAGAACTTCATTCAATCTTTCTAAACATTCTTTAAAGAACTGTTATGTCTCCATATCACTTTACCGGGCAGGTCTGCTGGTGTCTTACCTTAGCTTTTATTGATCTGAAAGAGTATTTTAAAGTTATTTTCAGTGAGTATAGAATTTCTAGCAAGCACCCCTTACTTTCACTGCCTTAAACTGTTTGCACATTTTTCACAGAGCACAAGTTTCTGATGAGAATTCTGTTGTTCTTCTAATCTTTGTTTTTCTGTATTTATGGCATTTCTCTACACAAGTCGTTTGTGTCTTTTATGTGTATGTGCATGTAGGTGATTTAGACTTATATTCATCATTAGGTTTCAACCTTTTATTGTTTTATTGTCTAATTTCTTTATGTTTCTTCTGCCTGATATTTATCAATTTTCAAGTATTTATGAGTTTGTAAATTTATCAAATTTGAGAAAATACTGGTCACTGTTTATTCAAATAATTTTTTGTTTTACTGAAAAAATGTAAAACAAAAATTCATAACAAACTAATTGGAGAATAGCAATAGCTAATGCCTTGCATATTGGCACCTTCAAAGTGCTTACTCGGAATGCATGAACCTTCCTTTTCAATGAACTAAGAGACACTAATAGTATAACTAACTTGCATTTTTCTCCCTTTTCCTTTTCTTCCTTTCTTCCTTTCCCCATCCTAGTTCCTTTTTAAATGATTTCTTCCCATTTCACAGTATCTATTGTACATTTTAGACTTTATTTACTCTTTCAATTTATCACACCAGAAAGACAGTATATTGTTTACACATGTGAATCTGATTTATTTCACTTACAAGTATGGTCTCAAATTTCATCCACTTATCTATAAAAGTCTCAAGTTTATTCTTTCTTATGACTGAATAATACTCCATTGTATAAAAATACCACATTTTTTTTATTCATTCCTCGGCTGAGAGGCATTTGAGTTGTTTCCAAGATTTAGCAATTACAAATTATGCTGCCATGAACATGGGTGCACATAAACTTGGCATGATATTTTTAATTCTTCTGGGAAAATACCCACAAGGAGAATAGCTAGGTCAAATGGGACCTATAAAGTTAGCTTTTAAGGAAACTCCATAATGATTTTCACAGTGCTTGCACCACTCTGCACTTCTAGCAACAGTGAAGAAGTATTCCTTTTCCTTCAGCCCCTCCAGCATTTGTCATTGGTTGATTTCTTGATGATAGCCATTATTTCTGGAGTGAGATGAACTCTCCGTGTTGTTTTAATTTCCATCTCTCGAATGACCTATGATGTTGAATCTTTTCTCATATATTTATTTTCCATTTGTATATCTTCATCTGAAAGTGTGTATTCATCTCAGATGCCCAGTTTTGGACTAGGTCTTTAAATTTTGGAGTTCTGAGATTTTTCAGTTGTTTACGTGTTCTAGAATAAGTCCTTTGTCTCAGGGGCAGTTTGCTGCACTTATGTCTTCAAGATTTCTAGTTTCTTTTCCAGTGGATTTATTGTTTGTTTTAATATTTAGAACCATTTTGACTTTAGTTGAGTACCAGGTGATAGATATTGGTCTAGTTTTAGTCTTCATTGTGTGGAGAGCCAGTTTTTCCAGCACCATTTATTATTATCAAAGATAAGGTGACTGAGTGTGTTTGGAACTGTGTCTGCATCTTCTAATCCATTTCACTGATCCTAAGGTCTATTTTTTGCCAGTACCATGCTGCTTTTATCAAAGTATCAGGCCCAGAATTGTGATGCCTCCTGTCTTGCCTTTGTTGCCCAGGGTTACCTTGGCTATTCTGGGTCTCTTCTGTTGCCAAATGAATTTTAGGAGTGTTTTCTTTAGAATTGTGAGGTACACTAATGGCATTTTGATCATAATCGCATTAAATCTATATAATAATTTTGGAAGTATGGCCATTTTCACTATATTGATCCTTCATACACAAGATCCAAGGGATGTCTTTCCATTTTTTGATATCCTCTTGAGCAGAAAATCTCCTTGATCCATTCTGCCAGTCTGTTTCTTTTGATTGGTGAGTTGAGGACATTTACATTGATAGTTATAACTCATATGTACTGGCTTATCTTTGCAATGTTATTTTTCTGCTGTTGGTTCCCTGATTTTACTCTCTGTTTAATTTCTTGCTTTGCCTTGTGGTTTCTTTCTGTTGTTGTAATTGAAATTATGGCAGTTTTTATGTCTGTCTTGAATATCTTTCAGTACTTTTCCTAGGGTTGCTTTGGTGGTGATGAATTTCTTCAATTGTTCTTTGTCATGATGTGTCTTATCTCTCTATTAATTTTGAATAGTTTTGCAGGGTACATCAATCTGGGTTGCGAGTTGTTTTGTTTCAGGAATTAAAATGTTTCACTCCAACCTCTTTTTGACTTGAGGGTTTGTGTTGAGAAGTCAACTGTGATTCTGATGGACTTTCCTTTATAAGGGATCATAGTCTTTTATCTAACAACTGTTCTTGTGCTGAATTTCTGTGATCTTGATTATTATATGTCTGTGTGTAGATTTATTTTGGTCAGGATTATTTGGAGTACTATATGCCTCACTTATCTACATGTCAGATTCTGTTCCTATGTTTGGGAAGTTTTCTGCTATTACTTTCTCCAAATAGTCTTATGTCATTTGTGTTGACTCCTGCTTTTTCATTGACACCTATCAATCTTGTGTTGTTTTTCCTTGCATCATCTTGCAGCAGTTGAATTATTTCAAGATCCTTTGTTTTTCTTAAGTGATCTTTCCTTTCATGATCACTAGTTGTGTTCCTGTATTTAAGGTCTGAAAGTCTCTCGTCAGTTTTGTTCAAGCATTTTTGTCAGCTTTCAATGGAATTCTTAATTTCCTGGATATCTGTTTGAATCTGTTTCATAAATTCTGTTTCTTTCCTGTATAGTTCATTCAATGTTTCCATCATTTTCCTATGCTGCTCTATTTTTTAAATCTATGTCTACTCTAGATTTGCTGAACAATTCCTTCATCAAAGTTGCCATTTGCTTTTTTATCTGAGAAATTATTTCTGAACTGATTTCCTCAATAGCCTCATGGATTTTTTTTTTACTTTGGTTATTGTTTCAGAAATTTCAGGTCTGTAACTTCCATTTTCCTCTATGTCTATGTCTTCTGAACTTGTTCTAGGTGGGCTGGTGGCTTGAGGTTGCATTTTGCTTCTGTACCTAGGTAAAGCCTGCTCTTCAGCAAAGTCATCTGTGTGCAGGATGCTGTTTGTTTGCATCTGTCCCAGGATCCTACCTTCCAGTTAATTGTGAGACTTTGGTATCTATTTGGCTCAATCCCAAATCCTTTGTTGTTAGGCAATGGTGAGATTATTACCCCAGATCTTCCCAGTATTGTCACAGAAGGGAGAACAACTGACTACAACATGTATGACATCCCAGCTAAAGTAGTATAATTAACAATATCAATAGTATCAAGCACAGTTTAGAAGCTGACAAACTGTGGTAACTATTGGTTTTGTACCTTAAACTATAGGAACACAATCTAGAGTAGTAGGACAGAACTGGTCATAAATTAGGAGATTATATGTGAATTGTTTCCCCTTGGTTTAGTGGTTTTGCCCTGTGGTGGGGAAATTTAAGGAGGTTAGTGGATAAAACAAAGATAACTGAAAAGGAAGTGGAAGCAATGTTGGAGGAAAAGGATGATCATGCAAGCTTTGGGAAGCTAGAGAAGAAGACAGAAAAACAAGAATGAAGGTGTAAATTTTTATCTGAGCTTGTTGCTGGGTTTGAGGGATGGGGTTAGTTTTCTGTGACTGGAGTTCTCCCCAGCCTTTTAGAAAAAAAAAGATAAGAATAAAGAAAAGAAGAAAGGAAAATAAAAACAAAGAGAGATTAAATAATAATAATAATAATAATGAAACTGGGCAGCCTCATTTGTCTGCTCCTATTTCCTTTGTCTTTGACTGCAAACTGGTTTGCCTAAATCACCCGCTGTTGACTCACACTGTAAATGTTGTTTTGGAGTTTTTTCACTCTGCTGGTCCTGCTTGTCCATTCTAGTTGGGGTCCTACTGTGTGGTTGGTGTCACTCTGTTTGCTTGGTGCCACTGATGTAGGGGAGAGGAACCAATCACCTGGATTCTTCCTTGACCTGTTGCCAGGTCCCTACTCAAATAATTTTTGTTAGTCTTGCCACCTTTTCCTTTTCTTCCTTAGGGCTCCAATTATATATATATATATGTTTTGTTGCTTTCCATTGTTCCAAGGCTCACTAATGTTTTTCCTCTTTTGTTTTAGTCTTTTCCTTTTCTTTTTCTCTCTGCTTCATTTTAAATAATTTTCATTGCAAAGATAGAATTTTCCCATTAATATCTTCATTTATAGTGTCTGGTGTGCTACTAACACCATCTGGTATATTTTAAAATTTCAACCATTGTATTTTTTATCTCTGGAAGTTCATCTCAGCCCTCTTTCATAGTACAGTATTTATTTTCTGCCATCATGTTTAAAGTTATCTTTCCCACTTTCCCATCTTGGACATATAGAGAACATTTAGAATAACTTTTTTGCTGGTACTTGGGAGTAAGCCTGGGATGCTAGAATAATTCTTTTAACCTTTTCCTGAAACTTTTAACTTCATCAGTTTTGGCCAATTTTGTCAATTTTTATTCTACTTTTGGTTCATATTTTCATTTTTTGTGTGTGTGACTTGTAGTTTTTCTTTTAATTAAATGTCAGTAATATGAATTTTATATTTTTATTTGATGGAATTTTTGTAACCCTGTTATTATTGTGTTTTACATTATGATAAAATTGATAGTTGAGGTCATTTCAGTACTTATTTTTAAACCATGTTAAGGTGTTTCCAAGGGGCCGTTAAGCCTACTAATTTGGTCTCGCCCTTAATATGGTATTTTCTGAGCACTCCACCATCTGCCATGTGAATTAAGAGCTTTTCTTTTCCTAATACAAACCGTCCCCAGCCTTGTGTGAGCTGCCAGGATGGTCCTGCCTGTTTCTTGCTTCTTCTCACCTAACTGTCCCATGCCTACCCTAGTCCTGGTAACTTCTCCACATTAATGTAAAGTTTCATAGTCACCCATACTCTCCAGGAATCTTCTCCAGATATCCAGGATATTCTTCTTTCATGTCCTCCTTGGCCCCTTGGATCTTTTGTATTACAAATTCTAGTCACCTTTGTATTTCAACTAAAAGCTTTTTTGCTCAGTGCTTTGAGCCCTCTTTGCTCTATTTGGCATTAAAGTCCCTGTGATGGATTCAGGGAACACTTTTTATTGTAAACTGGGACAGTATTTGGCCTCACCACAATTATTCCTATCTCTCAGGGATGGCAATTCTGTTCTACCTATTACGTTAAGTTTTTTGTCTCATACATTTTGTCCAATATTTTTAGTTGTCTAAAGTGGGCAGTGGTAATTATTAGCTTCTTTTCCTCTGTGATGACACAACACAGAAGTCTCTGAGAGGATGTAAAGTATTCATGACTCATAGAAGTGTACTACGTCTGTGAACCATCATTTTCATATAAATAAGAAATGTGGACTGGGGGAGAGAATGTGTATGTAGCTGTCATCAGAGTAAAGCAAGGAGAATTAAAATGCTTATACCAAAATGAAAGGTTGCTCACCAATAACTAAGAGATTTTAAAACTGATTCCATGGCACAGAAAACACCTAGACACTTAAAAAACTGGGTTTTATTTCTAAGAATCCCACTAACTGGCCATTTCACTTTGGACAAATTTCCCAATTTTTTTTTCAGCTCAATCATAGATAAAACCAGTACTTTTGATTTGTTACTCCTCCTGGTCATGATATGTGATACTGTATTGTGATTAGGAGCAAACATTGGAAAAATCAGATTTTTCAGGTTTTGATATCAACTGTACAATTTACAATTTGTGAAATATTGGTAAATGGTTTATTCTCTGTTAATTTTATGTGATTTTTTAAAATAGACATTATAATAGTTTCTACTACAGAGAGAGACTGGTGATTAGCTGAGATGATCTATGAATAGACTGAACACAGTGTTTGGGACATAGTGTTCAGTATCGAAGTCATGGTTATTCATTGTTCCTTTCATTCTGAGTTTTTATAGTCTTCAGGATTCAGGGAAAGCACTATTTGATGATTTTAACATTTCACTGGCGAGAAGAAGCATGTTTGTTTGAATTTTGTAGATGACCTGAAAATGACAGCTAGAAACAATAACTTTCTTATAAAGCATTTAAGGTGATCCTAGTAAGTAGAATGCAATCATCCACATTATTGAGGAGACGTGACCTTAGCATTTTGAGAAATCATATTTCTTTATCTAAAAATGGGAGCAATAACTTATAATTCTATTGTATGCATGAAAATTAAATGTGATTTCTGTTAGTGTGAATGCCAAATAGTTGGAGTTGCTGGGCATGGTGGTGCATGCCTGCAATTCCAGCACTCAGAAGGCTAAGACTCAGAGGTTTGCCCTGAGTTCTAGCTACATAGTGAGTTCTTAGCTACACAGTGAGTTCAAGGTCAGCCTGAACTACATAGTGAATCCCTGCCTTAATAAAATCAATCCCCCCAAAATGTAGTTGGAGACACAAAAGATTGAAATAATGGTACAGGCTGTAACTAGTTTCTGGGGACACAGGAGTCTACCATTTCTTTTAAACTCCTTACTTTCTTCAAGTTACACAAACAGCTGATTGCTGTAGAGACTTAAGGAAGAAGCACTTCACTGTCTTGTGAAGCTTTGGCTCCAAGCCCTGTTGGAAAAACCGCTGTTAGGCTTTAGACTGTGTTGGCTGTAAACCCTTCAGCCACATGAAGGAAATTTTTAGTCTGTTTTATTTATAATCTTAGATTATAATAGCACTTATGCAAGGCAAAGCTAAGTTTCCCACTGCCAGAAAAAAAGAAAGGGAAGTCAGACTACCTGTGTCAAGGCTTCTGACTTTTCACCTACACAGAATGTGGTTCAGAAAGGGACAACACTCAGATTCTATCAGCAAGGATTGAGATGGACTTTGAGTAACGAGACATATGACCAGCCCTGGCTTTAATTTCATAAGATGCCACAGGAAACCCAGAAATAAGACAACACATACTGTTACTGATTATCCCAAGGATGCAGACATCCTTCTATCTTTCTGTTCTATTACCACCCTTTGCACATGGCTGTGATTCTCATGACTGAAACACAGCCACTTTTATATCCACTGTTGTATTCTCCATATCAAGTCAGAGGACACATTCAGAGACGGTGCAAAGAGCTCATGGGTCATGAAACAGTTTTACCCATCTAGTGGTGCATATTTTTATTCCATTAGCCAAGAGGTGATCCTAAGATTTACATATAAGAGAGTCAGGTAATTTTTTTTTTTTTTTTTTTTTTTTTTTTTTTTTTTTTTTTTGCGGCACCGGGAATTGAACTCACAACCTCGTGCCTGGCAGACAGGCGCTTAAGTCACTGAGCCAAACTCCTGGCCCTGGTTTTTTGAGGCAGGGTTGCAGTGTGTAGCTCAGGCCGGCCTTGCGCTTGCGTTGTAGCCCAAGCAGGCCTTGAACTCACAACACTTCTCCTACCTCAGCCTCTGGAGTGCTGGGATTAAAGGCGTGCGCCACCACGCCCGGCCAGGTAAATATTTTTAAGAAAATTTATCACATATTTTTATTTCATTAGCCAAGAGCTTATCCTAAGATTTACCCTCTATACAAGAGAGCCAGGTAAATATTTTTAAGTAAATATACCACTTTGCTTTGTCAGGAATGACATAGATCAAGTGACTCTCAGCATGAGCCACACAGAACCTTTAAGACCAGTAAGGGAAGAGAAGCTGAGGACCAACGAGGGCCAACGCAGTAGGGATTCAGAGAGTCAGGATGAGTTCTTAGTTATTATGCTTTGACAATATTAAAGCATTCAGAAAAATTCTGTTGAAAATGCTAAGAGTGGCCTTTCCTCAAAGAATATCTATTTGCTTTTGTTGGCAATAAAATCCAACAGAAGGATTTGTGATCTTGCAGTGGAGCAGGTGGTGACTGTCAGAACAGATGAGTCAGACTTGGAGTGTATACTCAGGGCCTTCTCCATGCCACTTTCTCTTTCAGAATGACATCATGTACATAAGGCACTGGATTACAGGCAATGCCTTATTCTTGCTGGGAGAGGGACTAGCTTGGACAGTATGTGCCCTCTCTAGCTTAGATATAAGCAAACAGAAATTCTTGATAAGGATGGAATCATGAGAATTTATGTTTGTCATGCCTGACCATTAGAACAATTTTCTTACCATTGTTGTTATTTATAAATTCTTATAGTTTTCCTACAGTGGACTATCATCAGATCTCTTGCCATTACATTTTCTTTTTAAGGAAGGAAAGTCACTAACTGTGGTATTACAAATCCTGCCCTGATGTTTTGTTGGGACAAAGCCAAGAAAACTACTGATGTTTCTCACAGGCTTTTCAGAGCCCACTTGAGAAGCCCTTGAGATATGGTCTTTTAGGGAAAACAGCATAGACTAGGGTACACATCCTCAGTCAGAGGAAGATTAGTTCAAGCTCTAAATCATTTACTAACTTGCCAAATATTCTTAAGACCCACAGTTGTTAGCTAGGGAAGTGGAAACTGTTTTGAGTGTCAAATGAAGAAACATAGACAAGCATGATTATGCTTCACGGGTGGCAGTGACGGTGCCTGCCATTTACTGAAAGTCTGTGATGTACAAAGTTATGTCTCTGTTCTTTAAAAATAAAGTTTGCTTGCACATTCGTATTTTAATGTGTACGTTACAAATAATAAAGCTGATTCGCTGACTGACTGGATTCTCGGGGAACTGAATCTGTGTTTGTCTGACTCCAAAATGCTCCTTCCTGGGGATCATGTAGACCAGGCCCGGTTGTGAAGTCACTGTGCTCACTCTTTCCAGTAACCTTTGCTGGAACTCATTGTGTCTTCAGATTTCTTGTCTTCCCTGAGGCACTAGCAAAGATACTTTATCTACTCACAGGGAACTTGACAAGTGGGTGAGCAGGCAGAAGGAGAGGGGAATAATTCCATTATTATGAGGCAAGAATAAAGCAAGGTGCCCAAGTTGCTTTCATGAGGGCACCCCCTCATTTTATCATTATCATACAAAACACTCATTTAATCTCAATATTTGTCAGATACTTTAAGCACTTTTTGGTATTTTAATCATTTAATCTTCATAACAGCACTATGAGGTGCATTACCATAATTACTGTCCCCATTTGTAGATGAGGAAATAGAACGGAAGGGTGTTAGGTGATTGACTCAGGTCATGCAGCCTGTACCAGAGTTTCAGAGATGACCTTGTTAATCACAATTCTCTGCTGCCTCAGAGCTCTTCATCTGAGCCACGTAGACACATCAGTATCATAGGAGAGCATCCCCATCTTGTGATGATTGAGTGCTGAGTGCCACAGCCATCCCTGTGACTTGTCTCACCCACAATATTGTCCCCTACCCCAGCTTCATCTCAGGTGTGAATTGAAGAGTAAATTTGGATTGCTGCTAAGGGAGGTGCCGACTCACGTCTTAGGCAGTAGCAACCCAGACATTATATATTAAGTGAATTATGGGGTTAGACATCATACTCTGCCTGTGACTTATATGAACTGTGTTGTTCACATCTCACAGTGGTTCTTGAAGGTTGATGTAGGTATGAGTTTCCTCAGCATGAGGAAAGAGAAGTTTAGAGACAAAAAATTACTATCTTAAGATTGCCTACTTTGCCTTAGGACCTAGGAGTTCCAACTTTGCTATATCAATTTTTGACCTTCTCATGACAGAGATTTGTATTTCAGGTCATGTTAAATGTCACTGAGTCAGAGGGATTGTTTTGAAACATACTGAAATGAGAGTGATGATTGCAAAATGTCATAGACCACTATATGCTCATGTTAGGCTCTGCTAGTTTCATGACAATTGCAAATAGATTCTGAGTCACTCTCAGAGTTGTAGATGTTGGGATAGGGTTGTATAGTCTTGGATATCATGGAGTGATGCTGTTATTGGAATTTTTATTGATTCATTCATTTCTCTGATGTTTATTTAATGGCAACCATGTGCCACTATTATGTTAGCTGGCAGAGATACAGAGAAGACCAGGGTGTGGTTTGTCCCTTCCAACAGCAGCCAGTAGTGGAAATTTCTATAGCCAGCTAAGAACTGATGCTTATTGGAAGCTTTTCTCTCTTTAGGACAGATTTAAGGCTCTATGGATTACAAAAAAAGCAAAAGGTGGCATTTCTATTCTCAAGGGGCTTTTGAAGAAACAGAAGGAAATACTAATACAACAAGGACACTAGAAAACTGGTGGTCAGACCAAGAATGTGCCTGGTGGTTAAAAATGGTGAGAATTGTGAATTAAGTTGTGAAGTTTAAAGTATCTGGGTTCATTTTCCATAAAATAAACTTGGTATTAATCAAATGCTCCTGCATTTCAGCCTTTAAAATTTCTATCACATGTAAGTCAGCCTTCTATCACTGTGACAATGCCTGAGATAAATCAACTCATAGACAGGAAAGGTTTATTTTTGAGGTTTCAACCCATTTACTTGGCATCGTGTGACAGTGCATCATGGTGAGCTTGTGAAACAGAGGAAAATTAGTTATCTCAAGGTGGTAGAGAGAGGGATAGTCCCAATATTCCTGTTAAGGGCACACTTCTCAACAACATAGCTTCTTTTCTCTAGGTTCCACCTCCTACTGATTTCACAGCCTTACAACTGTGCCACTGGCTGGCCAAAAAACCTTCAACATGTGAATGACCTCAAGTGGATGTTCAATATACAGGCTGCAGGAAATATCTATGAGACTATGCATAGATTATATGAACTCTCAGAGGCACAGTTTGTGTATTAACATGGGAATAATCATTTCTGATAATTTTGTGTACATGCTTTAGTTTAGTATGACTGTTGCAACAGATTTCCACAACCACTGTGGTCTCAACGCAGAGGTTTATTGTCTTAGAACTCTAGAGGATAGAAATCTGAAATGTGTCTTAGAACAGGGTCCAAATGGTTCAATTTAACTGAAACTTACTTCTTTCAGTTTAAGCCTATAAAGAAGGCTGAGTTCAAGATGATGATTGATACTTAAAGTGAAATTTAGTAGGATCACGGTTTTGGGTAACAGGTATTAGGGATATCTGACTTTTTTATGGTATAGTTTCATTAGTACTTATTTTACAAAAAGTTGAGTTTCAATATGGTATTTTCATACAAGTATATAACTTTTGAAGCATATTCATCAATGTATCCTCACTTCTCTCTTTATTCCTATTCCTTCTGATAATAGTCTCCATTCTAATTTTGCGCCATCTGGTACTTCAGATTCTGAATGCTACAAAAAACAGGTGATAATCATTCTGAGTCTGTCTTATGACAATTAATGTGGTGGTCTCTAGTTCCATCAATTTTATTGCCAATAGCAATTTCTTTCTTCATATATATATATATATATATATATATATGCATGTATCCCCGATGGATGGACATCTAGGCTGGTTCCATATCTTGGCTACTTCGAATTGTGTCACAATGAGCATGAACATGCATGTAACCCTGAAGTATTCAGCCTTTAATTCCTTTGAGTGAATGACAAGATATGGTATTCCTGGGTGATAAGGAAGTTCTATTTTTGTGTTTTTGATGATTCTTCATAATGATTTCTGTAGTCACTATATTAATTTACATTCCCACTGAGAGTTTAGAAGTGTTCTTTCTTCCCAACATCTTTGCCAGCATTCACTGATTGATTGATTGTTCTTAGTGACAGTTATTCTGACTGGGGCGAGATAGAATCTCAATATATTTTTGATTTGCTTTTCCTTAATGGCTAAAGAATTCATTTCCACACGTTTGTTGGTTCTTATTACTTCTTTTGAGAAAAGTATCTGTTCAATTGTCTATTGATTAATTGGGATATTTGGTTATTTTGGTATTATGCTTTAAATTTCTTTATATAATCTATATACTAATCTTCCTTCAAAAGAGTAGCTGACAAATATTTTCTCCCACTCTGCATGTTGTGTCTCCACTCTGTTGGTTGTTTCCTTTGCTGTGAAGAAATTTAATTTGATGCAGTACCACTTTTTGATTCTTGTTATTATTACTTGTGCTATTGGAATCCTCATGTGCTATGTCACTTTTTTCAAGTGTTTCCCTGTGTTTTATTCAACAATTTAAAGTTTCAGGTACTATACCTAGAATCTTGATCCATTTTATATTTGTTTTCATACAGAGGGAATGATATCTAATTTCAATCTTCTACAAGATTATTTGTTAAAATGTCTGTCTTTTCTCAAACGTATGTTTTTGGCCTCTTTGGAAAGAACTAGAAGACTGTTTGTGCATGGGTTTATTTCTGTTTCCTCTATTATATTTCATTCTTGAACAAGTCTATATTTGTGCCAGTACCATGCTATTTTATTACTATGACTTTGTAGTGTAATTTAAAATCAATTATAGTGATACCACCCGCATTGCTATTTTAGTCATAATGGCTTTGGCTATTATGAATGTTTTGTATTCCTGAAAGAGATTTAGGAGTGATTTTTCTAATTCTGTGAAGAATGTCATTGGAATTTGGTAAGGATTGCATTGAATCTGTATATTTCAGTAATGTAGCCATTTTAATAATATTGGTTTTGCTGATCTATGAACATGAAAGCTCTTTCCATTTTCTAGTATTTCAAGTACTTTCTTCATTGTTTTGTAATTTTCACTGTAGACATCTTTTCCCTCTTTGGTTACGTCGATTTTAGGTATTTTGTTGTTGTTGTTGCTGTTGCTGCTGTTTTGAGTAGAGTTGTTTTCCAGGTTTCCTTCTCAGCTAATCTATTACTCATGTATAGAAAGGCTATCAATTTTTCACTGTTGGATTTTTTATGCAGTTATTTTGCTGAATTTTCTTATGAAATGTGAAAGTCTTTTACTGGATTATTTAAGGTTTTCTAGTCGCAGGATCATATTATCTGTAAATAAGAATAATTTAACTTCTCCCTTTCTTATTTGTATCCCTTTTACTTTTTACTTTTTTCTCATTGTTCTACCTAAAATTTCAAGTATTGTAATGAAAAGAAGCAGTGAGAATGCACAACATTATGTCATTTCTTAGTTCAAAGGAAATGCTTTCATTTTTCCTCATTTAGTATGATGGTAGGTATGAGTTTGTCACATACAGCTTTTATTATGTCAAGGTGAGATGCTTCTGTGTGTGGTTCCTTTAGGGCTTTAATTGTAAAACACCAAATTTTATTGAAGGATTTTTCTATGTCAATTGAGGTTCTGTGTTGTTGAATTCAGTTTACAAGTATTTTATGAAGAATTTTGCATTTGTGTTCTTAAAAGATATTGTCCTATAGCTTTTTTGTTCTATCTTTATCAAATTTTGATATCAGAGCGATACTGGCTTCATAGAATTAGTTTGGAGACACTCCTTCCCTTTCTATTTAATAGGAGAGTTTGGTGAGTATTGGCATTAGCTATTGTTTAAAAGTCTTGTAAAATTGAGCAGTAAACCTATCTGGCCCTGGACTTTTGTTTTCTGGGAAAATTTGCATTACCATTTCAATGTCATTGTTCATTATTGATTCTTTTAACTTTTTGTATTTAGATTTATTGATCTATTTAATTCAAATTTCATAGGTCATCTGCATCTAAAAATTTACCAATTCTTTTAGATTCTCAAGTTTATTGGGATATAGTTTCAAAATAGTCCCTAATTATTTCTGGATTGCAATGGTGTCTGTTATAATATCTTTTTTTGTCTCGATTGCATTGATTTGTGTCTTCTTTCTCTTTCTATTGATTAGTTTTTTTAGTCTTATCAATCTTGTTTATTTTCTTCAAGGAACCAAGTCTACAACAAAACTATGCTCCTATGAGAATTAACGGGAGAAAAAAAGAAAAACATTTATCTCTGGAGTTAATATCCTAGTTCTCTTTCTCTACCTCTGTCTCTTTGACAATGGGTTAGATCTTGCTATTGGCTCCATTTTCTCTGGGGCTAATGTCTGGGATGTTGCTGTTTTTCACAGCAGATTTATGGGAAACGAAAAAAGATTGCATATGTGAAAGTTGCTAGTAGGATTCTGGCACAGAAATGCTTAATAAATCTTGAGTACAGCTGTTCCTGCTCCAGGTACAATCTGACAGAAAGTGATGCATAGCTCCTGGCAATGATTGACCTGTCATATATTCAGTGAAGAAGCCATTAGAATATGACTGTTGCTGGTGGTGTGGATGGCATTTATGCCTCTTCCCTTGGTGATGGAGTTATTGAGATGCATAGGGAAAGGTAAAATTTTATATCTGTATTAATAAAAATTTATCAATTATTGGCCCATGAGGACTTACCCTGCAAACATGTTTTATCTTGACATACTGTCCTATTGTTAACGTTGTGACCATAGTTACTGCTGTTACTGTTGTCCTTATCATTGATATGTGAACCAATATATAACATTTTAAAGATGTTTCATGAAAAAAGCCCAACTTCTGTCTTCCTCCAAAAAGTGGAAAGACCTAGCAACAAGCCTGCTTGTAATGAGCTGCCAATAACTCGCGCTGCCCCTGTGGACAGGCATGTGGCTCCCACTGTGAGAGTCGCCCCTTCCAAGATGTAGGTGTTTATGGATATTTCTGTTGTCCTTCCAGTGGGATTCCCAAATGGAAGTTGTGGTTTTTTATGTTTATGTAAAAAACTACTGTACATCAGACTGCATAATTTATAAAGAACAGAAAGTTATTTCTTATAGTTTTAAAGACTGGGAGGTCTAATGTTGGGAAACCATGTGTGGTCAGGATCTTCATGCTGATAGGGACTGTGCTATTTTGAAGAGGTCAAAGACATTGCAATATATGGTTAAGAGCTATATACAAGAGACAGAGCCAAACTGGGTTTTGTACCAGAACCAATCTCAAGATAACCCATTAACCCATCAATTTTTTAATTCACTCATGACTTAATCATCACTCAAAGGTCCTACATATTTATACCTCATGGATAGGTCACAATGAGTTTGCAAAGGAACATGTAACCTTCATAGTACGATGTAGTTTCTGCACTCATAGTTCTTTTAAAAGTGGGAAAAGAAAAGCTTAATTGTGACCAAAGCTCTTTTAAAAAAGTTCATGTTATTTCCCTAGTTCCTGTAGACATTTGAATTTGTACCAGCTAGCATGGACCCTCATAATTTCTAATATATTCAGTCACTGTTATGACAGGTGCATCTTTAATGTTTAAAGAAATAACAAACATTTTCCAAAATGACTGCTCCATTTTACATTTCTACCAACAATACATGAATGATCCAGTGTGTTTGTGGGAAAGCTGGCATTGCGTATTGTCATTATTTTTCATTTTATCAATTTTGAGAGGTGTGTGGTAATATCTCGCTGTGCTTTTCGTTACATTTTGGCTGAGATCAAGCACTCAACTGTCTGTTTTAGAAGAATGTGTTTTTGTTATCTATATTTACAATGCACATGCTACTTTGATATATATGTACACAGTAAAATGTTTACTGCAGAAAACACCTTCATTAGTTACCTCCTTTTTATTTTTATTTTTTCTGGTATGCACGCCTAAAATCTACTCTCTTAGCAAGTTTTCAGTGTTCGATACAGTAATATTATCCACAGTCCTACAGTCTTACAGCTGTGCATTTCTACCTATAGAACTGCAAGTTCTGATCTTCTTAACATGCAAGTTCTCTCTTCTTCCCCTCCTCTCTCCTTGCAATCACTGTTCTACTCTTGATTTCTATCTACTTGGCTTTTTTATTTTCATTTGAGTCTGTCTTACTTCACTTAGTGTACTGTCTTTCAGATTCATTTATGTTGTTATAAACAAAAATACTTCCTTTTCTAAGGCTGACTACTCCAGTAAATTAATCTACAATATCTATCTTTCTGTCTATCCATTCATTGTCCATAATTTTTTTTTAGCCTACCCATCCAGACTATGACCATTTACATTGGTTTCATACCTTGATTATCATGAAGAGTGCTGCCTGGAACATGAGAGTGTAGATAACTGTAGGAAATGATTATTTCATTTCATTCTGTATATACCAGCAAAAAAATTGCTAGGTCAGATGGCAGTTCTATTTTTACCTTTGTGAGGAGTCCCCATGCTGTTTTACATAACAGCTACAGCAATTTATGTTCCCACAATCAAGGGTTCTCTTGTCTCACACCTCCTTCAACCCTTTTGTCAAAGCCTTGTTTCATAATCACCATCTGTCTCATGGTGGCTTTATTTGTTTTTCTGATAATTAGTGATATTGTATACCTTTTTAGTCATTTGCTGGTTATTCAAATACTTTCTTCGTTGGCCCATATTTTTATTGGATTATTATTTGTTGTTGTTGTTGTTGTTGCTGAGTTCTATGTATTTTTTATATATTTTAGTTATTAATGCATTATCATACATATGATTTGTAAATATTTTCTTCCATCTGTAGTTTGCTGTTCATTTTTCCTTTGCTTTTTAATTTGATGTATTTCCACTAGTTTGTTTTTGTTGCCTATAATTTTGATGTCACATACCAGAAGTCATTTCCTGGACCAGTGTCAAAGAGATTTTCTTCTGTGTTTTCTGTTAGGAGTTTTATGAACTTCACCACTTCCATTTGAGTGTTAAGTATATTCTGAGTTAATTTTTGTGTGTGGTATTGAGTAGATGCACAGATGCATTCCTTTACATGCAGATACCTAGTTTTCCTGATACCATTTATTTATGAGGCTTCCCTTTCCCCATTATGTATTCTGGATGTCCTTGGCATACATTACTTGACAGTATATTATTGGGTTTATTTCTGGGCGCTCTGTTCTGTTTCATTGGTCTCTATTTATTTGTATGTCAGTAACATGCTGTTTTGATTATGAATAACTTTGTTATATAATTTGAGATCAGAAAATCTGGTGCCTGCATATCTGTTTTCTTCTGAGGATTGTTTCACTAATTTAGAATATTTTATGATTTTGTATATATGCAGAATTATCTTCTGTATCTATGAAAAACATCATCATGATTTTGACAAGGATTGCACTGAACCTGTATATTATTTTGATTAATATGAATGTATGAATATCTTTTCGTGGATTTGTTTGCCCCCATGTATGCTCTTTGGTGAAATGTTCCTCATGTATTTGCTCATTTTCTGCCTGTTTTTTGCTTATATTCACAGCTAGGATTTATAAGTTCTCTCCTTATTGCAGGTGCTAGTCCTTTATGAGATACTTTGTTCTCATTTCTCACAGTAGCTTTTTTGCATAAATACATAATGAATTAAGAAATAGTGAGCCATTGTTTCTAGGTGAAATACAAGATTTTGTTTGTGTGACCATTTGGTCACATTTTCATCAACTGATCAATATATAACCTTGCTTTATATGTGCTTCAGTTTAAGGACGCTTAACATATATTGCTGATTCATTAGCAATGACCTTAGGAAATGACATCCCAGGTCATACTTGAAAGAAGTTTATCTGACATGCATATTCTCAGAGTAAGTCATGTCTGTAGCCATCTTACACTGAAGAACATGAATCAGCAATTCAGCACTACCCTGGAGGAGGGTTATTTTAAATAACAAAACCATTAATGAAATGCCTAAAAATGCAAAAAATCATGGCACAAAACAGACTCTAAAAAGGGAAACTCATTTGCAGGATTTTCAAGCTTGGTTGGGGAGTTGTATGCCAGATGGTTCAGTGTTTTGGCCACTGTACTCATGTCTGTGAATGACCACAAAGATGTTGTTAGTATTATATGTGATGTTAACAAGCTAGGCAAATCCATAAATATGGTATATATCTTCAGTGGTGTAACTATGGTACTTTTTTTTTTATTAAGATGAGGTGTTAATATATAAGTAGTTTTTCCTAAGCTAAAACCTTAGTATTTAGGTTTAATTGCAGGGTTGGCACTTTACAATACATAAGTGAGTTTTGAGTTGTAATTTGGGCACTCATCTCTAAAAGGTTCTCTATGATGGGTATACACAGATGCCACATGTCAGCTGTGTGTGATTTGCAAATGTTTTCTGCTGCACCACAGCTTATATTTCAATTCTCTTTAGCATTATACATAGAAAGTGCTTACTTTTAGTGAAAACAAATTTGTGAATATTTACTTTCCACTTAATGCTTTTGGTATCAAGCTTAAGAACTCTAGTTAGATCTAAATTCAAAATATTTTAGGGGTTTTCTACTAAAATATTATAGTTTTATACTTTTCATTGAAGTCCTTTGACTTATTTTGTAATGTGAGATTAAATTTGAAATCAATTTGTTTGATATGGTTTTGCTTATGTAGGTCTAATTGCTTCCAAAATTTCATTGAATGGGAGATTTTTCTTTCATTGAATTGCTTTTTTACTTTTTTCAAATACCACATGGGTATATTTATGTCTTTATTGATGGTGGGTAAAACGTAGACATCTACATTTCTCATGTAATTGCCACTTAAACCAGAGGAGGTGGGGTTCTCATTACTTTCTGTACAGGATAAAAGTCTGGTGCCTAATGGAGACTTTCTCTGGGTAGGCTGGGGTGGGTCGAAGGCAGATTTTCATATAGTTTAGCAGTAGTAGCTCTCTGGACTTTGCAGTTTGTCTTAGTAGACAGAGGTGAGGTCACTGTTTTTTCTGTGTTGCTTGACAGTTATAATCTAAAAGTTTTCTGTCTTGCTAGGCTGCACTCTTGCTTGTCTGTGTTAATGTTTGCTTGTTAACTATTCCAGGATTCAATCTGGGACATTTGAGTGACAAATGAGGAAGGAAGAAAAGGCAGAGAATCGACCACCATAGTTTTTCTTACGTCCTGAGGTCCCTATCCTGTCTTTCTTCTCCATCTTTGAAAATCTCCTTTGGTTTGTTTTGTGTATTTATTGTTGATGGAGATTGGTTGATTTTTTTGTGCTTCATGGGAATATTAGGGTAAACTATCTTACTCCATCTTCTGGGAAACAGAAGTCGTGGCAGCTGGGTAAATTTTCCTTAAAATCCTCAGTTTATAGATACAGAAACTGCATAGAAAAGTCAGATAAGAGTCAAAGTTATACAGCTCAATGTCTCCCAAAAGGTACAACCATGAATCCAAGTCCAGAGCTCTTTGCTCAACATCTGCTCTGCTTATCAAGTGCACATGCAAGCAGACACAATGCTGCCAACAGAAATGTTCTCATATTCAACTTGCAATTGAGTTAAGAATCGGGGATGACCCTGCTCTGACTCAGTGAGTCGTGGGAAATGAAGTGTTCATCATCCATTTTCCTTTTACTTCATGAAATTTTATTCACATTCCATTTCACAATGGATTTCAAATCAGTGGAAGAGAGGAACACTTATGTTGCCAGGAATGTTCTCAACAGCTTGCCAGTAGAAAGGTCATTAGTTGCAAAGCACAGAATTTCAAACAATATTCCTGCAGCTGTGACTACAGAGGGGAACTTGAGGGTTCCCTGGCAGCATGGGAGCCTTTGTTGTGTCTTGAAATGATGGAATTTGGAAAGATACACTAATAAAAAATTTTTGAAAAGAAAGTAAGGAAAGATAAATATACTGCAAAAGGTGTTTGACAATATCCCCAGAGGTAATTCAGGTGTTACATGTGGTAAGGAAGTGGTGTGTGTGTGTGTTGTGTGTGTGTGTGTGTGTGTGTGTGTGTGTGACAGCATGCAAGCAACTCAGTCTATATATGAATTTTCCACTATGGGTTTTTGTGGGAGACAACTTGAGCAGGTCCCCTTGAACGCAGAACAATTGCTGCAGCTCTGATTATATCGAGACTTATTTCCTTATGTTGATACATACAGAGCTGACTATGGTATCTCCTTCTCTCTTCAATTGGCCCTAAGCATTGCAAATAAGGCTAACTGAGGTACTGGTATGTAATCTCTGAAGCCATCCAACAGTGTCCTGTTTCCTCCCATAGTGATCTCTGTAAAATATATAGGCACAGCAGGATGGTAGAGCCAATGAGCTCCAGGAATGTCAACTGGGTATGAGCCTCAAGAAAGAGGCTATGAGTTTCAAGGGCATAAAGTTTGCATATCAGAAACTGAAGCAGCAGCCTCCTAAAACAATTCAGTTGCTATCTTGATTGGGTTGTGCAAATTAATCCCCCTGCATATCTTTATCTACATTTTGCAGAGGTACCTTTCTCACTACCTTGCCAGCCAGCTCAAGTTACTGATGTAGTTCCCACCCTCCTCACTGTCACTCATCCTCAAGCCACCCCCTTGCTTCACTAGATAATAAACTCTGGGAGAGGCCTAGGATCAAGGCCTTTGTCCGCATGTCCTCAGGAAGATTGGACTCAGGACCCCTTGGCTGCCCTTAACCTTGAATATGTCTCGGAGTCTACTCTCGCCATGGGTTGCATTGGAGGTGGTAGATTGGAATTAACTTGCCGGGATTCCAAAAACATCTCAATGGAATTATAAATATAATTTCTTGGAATGTGAGGAACACTAGAGAAAGGATTACAGTACTTGGATTACCGTACTCAATGTTTGGGGTTACAATAGGTTATGAAAACCTGTTTTCCTATAAAATTGAAGTTCCTTCACTAAAGCAAAGTCACACTTCTTCCTGCAACTGTGTCCCATATATTGTTACCTTCTTCTCGTCACCTCCATCCTGGTTCAGTCTTGTGTGCTTTCAAATGAACTTAACTTCCTGCATCCGACTGTAGCCCATCCCTTTCTCCTTCAACTCTGCTACTAGAGAAGCTTCGTACTTGCTCTTCTGTATGCTGCCTAGAAACTTCCTGGTTTGTTACAGCTTTCCAGATTAAGTCTAGATATTTTTGGAAGTCGGCACAAAGAAGTCAGATCTTTAGTCACTTATCTTCTGCTCTCTTCTTAGGTATTACCAGATTCGAGTGACCTTAAAAGTGCCCTCAAGGATCCCGCATAGACTGAGTGCTTCCATCGCTGGGCAGACAGGTGAGTAGGACAATGCAGTGGGCCCTTGTCCCAGTGGTAAACCTTCATTTATCATGGTGTGTTGCCAGGACATGGCAGAGTGCAAGGCGCATAGAGACACTGAGCAAATCACTTTTGGAAATATAGACTCGCTGTTGGAAGTGGCCTCATGTGATCCTTGTTGCAAGGAACATCTGACTGAAGAAAAACACAGTCCTGGGAGTTGTAGTACTTAGGGACAAACTGGCCGTTGGGGTGTGATTGAAGTCAGGTCATGGATGAAAGGGGTGAGAAATGGTATCTAACATGTAGCTATGGAGAAGTCTGTCATTAAAGAGCCCCAAGATATCGAGTAGGGTCAGAGGACTCTAAAGGTAGGCACTTGTGGTGACATCTTCCATGCACAGTGGACTTTTGAAAGCCAAGTGCTCAGTGTGGGGAAAAGGACTGCGAAGGACAGCCCAAGTCTCATTCTCAAGGTGATTCTGAAGGAGTACTGGGTGTCCAGACCTCTGAGCAGGCACTCTCCAATAGAGCTGAGTCAGAAATATAGAACTTATTGCAGAAGATCTAAAGATAGGAGTCAGATTACCTAGTGGAAATACGAGATGGTTACATTGGTAAATTTGGGAGACCTGCACAGACTAGCAGTTCTTATTAAGAAGAAAGAGAAAGATTTAGGGGTGGTGTAGAAAGAGTGAAGAGGAAAAAGGCAGTGATGCACAAAATCTGTTACACTTTAAAAGTAAAAGTACCAAGAACATCACAAAATTCAAATTCTGGTTAGAGCTATAATTCATAAAATTCATTTGGTGTTGACAGAGATGTTAAGGTGAAAGAAGTCATGTGCATTTGGCTACCCACAAGAGTGTAAATGTGGTGGTCTGCTTAACTTCATGCTGTAGGTGGGTATGTGTCTGTGAGGGGTCAGCTCCTTAAAGCAGAGCAAATCGTCAGGGAAGTCAAAGGACTAGGATTAGCAGACTAATTCAAATTCTTGACAAGAAAAGGAATGATGCTGTTAACTCCCTGTTTCTGGTTCTGAGCAGAGTGAATATTAAGTAATACTCAAGTCACCATATTTCCAAGATATTTCTTCTTTTATTCCACTTCTGACACTGCAAATAAGGTATCTGAGAGGGAGCAAAAGTGGTCCCTGTTTCTCTTACGGTATGAGTTCATAGTGATTCAAGGTTCCAGCACTTCCCTTCAGCAGAAGCTCAGTGAAGGGACAGATCAGGTGCAGCTGACCTGGTAGTGACCATCTGCAGGCTTTTAACAAGGATGTCATGGACACCATAAACTCAGCTCTTCACATATAAAATGAAGGTGATAGGTGATTCTTATCTCATAGGTCTGTGGCATGGATCAAATGATTTATGCAAGAAAATGATAAAAACATTTTTAGACACATCTTCAGTTCAGAGTCTTCCCTTCCTAGACTAAGCATTGCTATGATGCTAGGGGTAGTTGTTTATGTCATAATACTTTTCCCACTGCTAGTCCCTGGGATACACCCCTGGTCATGGGAAGCTGGCTTCCTGCCTTGGACGGGTCAGTCATGGTGGGAGACAAAGAAGTGGTCAGGTGAGTACAGAAGAGACAGATTGTGATGACATCAATGGACCGTTGTGTTTATCACAGACTGCGTCAGCTCAGAGCCTGGCAACTGGGTAGATGGGGCTCCCAAAGGAGACCTAGAAGGAAGAGTAGTCAGTACCAGAGATAGATAGGGAAGGATGGTCCACACAGAGGAAAGACAATGACCCTTATCAGAAGAGAGCATTTCCAGGATGAGGAGAGGTCTGTTGGGGATGTTGCTAAAAACAGGTCTCCTGAGAAAGGAAGCAGAAGGTTGTTGCATTTGGAGCCATCTCCTGCCACATTGAGATCAATTTTCTCTCAAAGTCATGGCCAGGAGAAATCAAAGCTCTCTAATGACATAAACCTAGTGTAGTGGATTGATAACTGCTGGTCAACTTGTACTATCAGCAGGACTGAATCAGCATAGCGCTGAGTGTGGATGACTCACCTGAGGATGGTTGCTATGATAAAAAAGAAAACTGGAGAGGAAGAGTAGTGTTGTTGGTTCTCCATGGTGTTGTTGGTCCTCCTATTGCCATTGGTTCTCTTTTGCTGTTAGTTCTCCTGGAGGAGCTTGTTGAGCTTCTTTCCTGATATGAATTTGGCTATTCTTACGGTCAGAGGTGCTTGGAACTTTGTTGTCACAGAGAATGGCTGTGTTTCATTTTGGGGGAGCTCTGGTCTTTACTTCTTCCTGACTCCAGAGGGGAAGATGGTGTGCTGTTCAGTCTCCAGGAGAAGCTTGTCATGCTGGCTTCTTGATATGAACTTGGCTGTTTTCATTGTTGGAGAAGCTCAGAACCTCATTGTCACTGAGGATGGCTGTGGTACTTTTCAGGGGAACCCTGGTCCTTTGAGTGTTGCTTCCTGGCTCCATTGCAGAACCCTCAACCTACTGGCACAGATCCTTCATCCTGCTGACACAGACTTTCTGGTTCCCACTGCTGACCTTTGGGCCTTCCCAGTGCAGATCCATGAAACAGACTTGCATGAGACATTGTCATAGCCTCTAAGTCTCAGAGGGACTCATGCAGCATGTTGCTGTGTGTTCTGGGTCTCCTAACTGGATTTTTTGGGGTCCTTAGTGTGTGGACAGATTTCCTGCACTTTTCATGTTTGAATCTTTGGGTGACTGTTATAAAAATAATTCTGTAAATTATGTTTTCTGTATCAAATTTTTTCCCTTGCAAACCCTGACTACAACACCCAGAATGGTTAAAACACACAGTAAATCTCATAAATCTCATAAATTAAGGGACAGAATTTTCTTTGTTCTTTTTTGAATTATGTCAGTTCTTGAATGATCACCTTATCAAAAAACAGATGATGTAGATACAGATTCTTTCAATAGGATGATGTATATACAGATTCTTTCAGTAGGAAAAATATTTCATTGATTTTTATGTTATTTATGCTTAGCTACTGTGCATAAAATGCAATAGCAGTTCTCTTATGCATGACCTGCTTGTCCTGGCATCTTCTCTCAGAAGTTATTTTGAAGGTAATTTGGTAAGATTTCTCTGGAAAATTGATGACCTGTTCTCATCTGAGTTAACCAAATATCACACTGAGTGGATTTCCATTGGATTTGAATGCTCAGTCGTTAGGAATGATCCTCTACTTGCCATTCTGGAAAGACCTCAGCATTAGAGAAAGTACAGAAGAAGAATAGGATAGGGGGTAACAGGAACAATGCCAGGTGTGGCCATGAACCTGAGTACAGAGTGTAAAGGCAATCCCTTCAGTGTGGATCTGGGGACAGTGAGGAGTTCTGTATGCACCTAAAGGCCATGGGAACATGAAAGTTAACTTTCAAGTGATTATCTGATGATTCACTGAGCCTAGGACATCCCTTGGCTGTACCAACACATAAGAGAAAAAATAAAATCATCATTTCTGTATCTTCCTGCTATTGTACTTTCAATTGGGAAACTTTCAGATTAACTACCCTGATTATTAGGAGAGCAGGTCCTGGAATAGTTGGGACCTGCGCTCATCCATGGGAAAATCCCACTCATTCACATCAGGGCTTCTACTGCCAAGCAAGACCTTCAGTGGGAGCCTTATTCGTGCCACATGCATGTGTGTGTGAATGTTTGTGTGTACTTGGTGACATATTGATCCAAATCAATATTTATGAGTTCAACAAAATTTTCTGATGCTGCTCTTAAGTAAGAAAATATACTATGCCCTGAGAAATGCAGAATTGGATAATGATTGATTGAGATATGATGGTCTAGGTACTCCAGGAAGAGCACCCATCTGTAAGAAATTTTTTAATGTGATTAAGTTATTGTAATGCCTTATTTTATGTTTTCTTCTGACACTGGGGTTAAGAGTAATTGACTCATCTGTGACTGTGGATAAATGTGAAGTATACTTAACCTTGGCTATTTCCCTCTACCCAAAGGTATTATTTAATAGATTTTGTAGTCTCTTCCTATCTTGAGATTTTTTTTTGTATTTTTTTTTTTTTTAGTCATTTCCCTTGGGGAGCTGATCAATTACAGTAAATATAGGGGAAAAGAACTGTCCAAGTATATTGAGGCTATGGCAAATAGGTAGGCATAAAATAGGCATCTGCTAGTTTTTGTTCATCAAAACAAGAGAAAAGGTAGTGCAGTGAATTGTGGAAATGTATAAAAATTGCCATGATTAGTTTTAGTAATGTTTTGAGAGGTAATTTCCATTTCCATTAAGTGGAAGCACTTAAGAGCTTTGCTGTGCAGAGGGTGGGAGAGAGACACTTACTCTCTAAATGAATCATTGTAATTTCTTTTCATGGTCCATTAAGGTGCACCTAAATATCAAATATGCCTGTTTTCATGGGGAATGCTAAGTAGGTAAAACACTCCAGCTTCCAGGTTGTGAGTTTCTGCCTGGTACAAAGGAGAGCTCGCTCAGGGTGACAGGGGGGCTGCCCTGTGTAAGCAGCATTTCTCCGAGAGTCTTCTGTCTGTGTGACTTCTGACCAATCACTGCAGGCGGGGCAGACAGAGATGCTCAGGTTTCCTTACCGTGGCTCCTGGGGTAGCCCAGGAGTCTGCTGTGCCATCTCTCCAGGGACCTGGCTGTCTGTGGTTCAGACTAGGTGGTGGTGGTTCTCTGCTTTGTCCTTGAGACTGCATCTTATAGCTGCTTGACCTCAGGACCCTCCTCCAGGAAACTTTTCTCCATCTCCTGTGTCCTCTTGATTTTCATCTCTCCCTCTACTTTGCTGTCCTTCTCTCATTCTCGCCCCAACCCCCTTCCTTCCGACAGCCCTTGCTGTGAACCAGTGATTGCTAGTTCAACAGCAGGGAAGCCTAGCTCCCCAGTCTCAGGACGGAAACGTGTGGAGCTCTGCTGCATACCTCAGAGGATCCTGCAGGGTCAGGCTGAACTTCCCTGGTTGGGGCTACTGGGATGTGCCAGTCCTGTCTTCTCTTTCCCTGTTTCCCTGGCTCCCCACTTCCTCTAGGGTCTCAATGAGGACACACCCATAATAAATTCCTTGGGATCATCTCTTTGTCTGAAGCTTTGCCATCTATATCCAGAAACCTTTAGATGCAGTTCAGCAGTTAGGAAGCAAGGCGAGAAGTAGCCAGACCTGGGGTCACTTGGCTTATCTAGAGTCACCAGGATACTTAGTGAGCCTATGCCAGCGGTGCTTGGAAGTAGCTCTTTATAAAAGGAGATAACACTGTTAGGAAAGAATTTAAAGCTGTTATGAGGGTTGGTTAAGTAATAAAATTCCTATTACACTGGGAACCTACATTTGGCAGGATACATATACACAGTGACATCACATTTGCATGCCACTTTTGTACCCCACCTGATGGAGACAGTCTTTCAATCTACCCCACATTTGATGTGAATTCTGTTGAACTACTATGTTAATCAAATTTTAATCTCTGTGACAAAATCCCAGGGATAAATTAAAAGCAGAAAATTTATTTTGGTTTACGGTTTTGTTCCATAGTTGTTTGACTCAGTTATTCCTGGGCCTGTGTTGAGTCAGGACATCACAGTGGGGAGTACGAGGCAGAATTAAATAGTTTGCCTCATGGAGCCCAGGAAGCAGAGACAGGAACTGGGCAGAGATAAAGTCTGTGTTTTAAAGTCACAATCCAGTGATCTCTTTTTTCCAAGCAGGTCCTACCTCCTGAAGTTTCCAAGACTTCCCAGTAGTCTACTAAATTATGAGTCCATTAGTAGATTAATTTATTGCTGAGGTCATAGGCCTCATGATCCAATCACCTTGTGTTTCTGAAGGTGGCTACATTGAGGAGAAGGCCTTCAAATTGTGTGCTGTAGGGAACATCTCAGATCCAAACCATAACAGGTACTGGGTAGCAAATTGCCATCCCTAAATGTCAGCTGTGTGAGAGGCATTGCTGACACAGCCCAAGGATGACAGAGATCAGGGTCTGGTGTAGGGAGAAAAGTGACAATTGCAATGTGAGTGGCGAGAGCTGAGGAGAAAGAGGGGCCCTGGGCACACAGATTAAGGGACCCTTACCTAGGAAATGCTGCTTTCTTCCTGCTCTTGGTGTCTAGGGTCATTAATGCAAATCTCCCTCTGCTTGGAAAATGACGAGTCCCCCAGCGTGTCTCTATGAAGGTGGCATCTCTGCTTGGGTCAGCTCCCTTCAAAGGAAGATTCCAGATGCTCTTCAACTCATGATGCCCTGGTCCTCACTCAGGCAACTACAGTAACACTTGTACCTATTTGTACCTAAGTTTCAAGCAAAGGTATCTAGCAAGAAGGGAGGGGGAATAGTAAGACCTCTGGAGCTGTGTGCAGAGAGACAGCACCAGGATTCAGAGGAACCAATGTTGTGGAGAGGGGAGAGCAAGCAGGCAATCAAATGGAGCTACATTTTCCCACAGAGGCTCAATGACTTGAACAATGAGATGCATTTTAAATCAGAGTAGAGTTCCCCTGAAGATTGCTATGATGAGACCAACTTCCCAAAATGTGGCTCTCAGTACGTCTGGCAAAGATTCCGCTGACTCTGGGGTGTGTTGGACTCCTTACTGACCTTTTGGGCCCTCTTTCCTCTCTTTCCTTTCCTGGCACTGAAAATAACATTAATACCACTTTCCTTGTATGCATTCATGAGTACTAAAAATGTTAATATATATATATATAAGTTTGGTGGTTAAGTTTACTTACATCAAATTTATTGGCTTACGAGCCATGGAGTGGATGAGAAAAGCACACTTTTGTGTGTATCTCAGTGGGTCTTAGAGGCTAGACCTTAGGAACTACATGTGGTCTGTAGCCCTCTCCTCTGTTAGTGTTGCCCTCCTCTGCTTCCTGGTTGCTTTGCTCCCCGAGGCCCATCTGCTGTACCGTTACAGTGCCAGAGCCAGCTAACCATGCACTGGACTCCCTAACACTGTGAGCCTTATTAAACGTCTCCTTTAAATTGTGGGTGTTGCGTCTTTTGTGTCAGTGATGGGAAATCTAATGTAAGCCGTAACATAGCCTCTCAATCAACACTATTTTTAGTTTCATTTCAGAAGTCAGAGTTGGCAAGAATGAGGGAAATTTCCATGGGGCAAAATGTTAGCAATGGGTTTTTGAGTATTCCATGTGCCTTGAGGGCCCTCTGTGTGCTCAGTACTGGTCTCCAAGTCCCCTGAACACTGACATGCCTGGCTGTGGCTGCTGCCCTCCGCCTCAGGGAATGTCTCCCACGGGAGGGATTCCAGCAGGATTTCCAGAGTGATGGAGTCTGTGGATAGTGAAATCATCTGTGCATACTTAGAGTTATTTAGTCTTTATACACATAAATCTCATGGTTCAATATCTGGACAAGCTACATTATACTTCTGGGCATTTTCTTTTATTTTCTGAAAGATCAGAAATCAAAGGCACTCTTGTTTTTTACAGAATGCCTTTGATTCATTGTTCTATTTATGTATGCCTAATAAAAAATTAAGAACGTATTTACTTCAGGCAATCAAATGGAGCTACATTCTCCCACAGAGGCTCAATGACTTAAACAATGAGATGCATTTTAAATCAGAGTAGAGTTCCCTTGAAGATTGCTATGATGAGACCAACTTCCCAAAATGTGGCTCTCAGTATGTCTGGCAAATCCCGCCCCCCGCCCCCCACTCCTTTTTTGAATGATGGCAACCAAAAAAAATAAAAAAAATAAATAAATAAAATAAAGGGTTGTGACTTTAGTTTAAAACTTCTCAGAAAGAAGAAAATTAGCATAAATGCCTATCTTACTTTGCTATATCCATGTTGTATTTGGACAGTTACAAGAACAATGTTTCCCACTTTGTCTTCTTAGCTAGTCAGAAACAGAAGGGATGAAAGATACACAACCTTTTACTTAGAATGCCCAAAGTAATTGCATTAGAGTTTCACTGCCTGTTACATTTTTGAACAGTGCATCTCCCTTACCAAAGCAGTGATTTTTTTTAAAGACTGTATTATCCTTACCCAGTACACCTACTTCATATCTCAGGGAAACTTTGAGCTCCAGATGCCCTCAGAAAGCCTAAGAAGTCACCTCTCCACCCCTCTGGAGGTGGTTGGGTTTCTGCCCATTGTAATTCAACACTGCTAGTGGTAGACAGCCTCTGACTTACACCCAGATTGATACTTTAATAGGCGATCAGAATGATATGTGATCACAACTCAAAACAATATTCTCCTTTTCCCCGCACCTTTGGGATGATGACGATAGGACAGCAGCTAGTGCTTGTGCAATGCTTGCTCTCCCCTAGGCACTATGCTAAGCCCTTTGTGTATACTGTCATGCATTGCTCGACTGTGGGAGTATGTTTTGGGAAATGTCTTGTTGGAAGATTTATGTCATTGTACAAACATAGTAGACCAAAGTAACACAAAATAAGACAGCTACATATCTAGGCATCAGAATGTTATGGGACCACTATATGTGAGGTCCATTACTGAAAAAATCGTGTGACATGTGACTCTGCTGACCCTTAGAAATTCTGTAAACAACTCAATGAGGCAGATGCTGTTGCTTTTCTCATTTTATGGGTGAAAATATTGATATACACATTTTACAGGAGGTGGAGACAAGATTCCAACCCAGGGACTCTGGCTCTTAGCCATAGCATTATTGATTCCTATGTGATTCAGAACAAAATCCAAGCTCCTTAGCAGGGCCTGGTTTTCTATGTGTCAGATGCTGGCCGGATCCCACTGACTCACCCTCAGTCCTCTCCCCTATCAGTCAGGCCTTCTTGATCACACCAAATTCATTCCTTACTCACTTATTCAGAGCTTCTGACCTGAGAATCTTTTCTCTTAGAACTTTATGGCTCTTCTCCCAATAATTCCTAGTATTTCCTCAATTAACTCAACTTTAGGGCAAATGTCATTTCCACAAAGAGGCATTTTCCCCCAGATTTTGGTTTTTTAAAAGGTTCCTGCTTTACTTGCTATCACACAGTTCCCCACTCTTCTTTTTTCAGAATATTTCAATTAATTTTTTAAGTACTTGTTTATTTATTGTCTGCATTTACTTTTAAATTTAATGACAATGCTACTCTAAGCCAGTCATTACTGAGCAGTTTTTTTTTGTAGAAATCATTTCTAATGTTTCGTATCCATGAATGCATTTGATAATTAAACTTTCTGCCAGGGATTTAGCTCAGTGGTACAGTGCCTGCCTGGCAGGCATGAGATCCTGAGTTTGAATCCCAGTACCAAAGGAAATTATACTTTCCCCATGTGATGCACTATATAAATTGTTCCCTGTTTATAGGAGAGAAAACAGACAGAAGTTTTTTGATCATGTCAAGCTCCTTAAGATGTTAAACCATTGAGAGAGGATTCAAAGCCCATTAATATACCATTAGGCTTTTATTTATTCACTACACCATCCATAGTGTAGGAACAGGACCTGTGACAAGCATGGGATGAAGGAGTGAATGCTGCCTGTGAATGAACGGCCCCATCACACAACTGGTTGAGCAAAATGGGCCTGGACTTTTCTTATGACCTTACCTACCCTTGCCTTTGCATTGACTGCAATTTCATATCCTCTTAATTGAACTTTTCTCCTTCTTGGGTCTCTCACCTCCCATTCACAGCCATGGGTATCATTCCGGTTCAGGCCCACATTCTTTCCTGGCCTTAACCTCCTGAGTAACCTCTTTGCAATGCACCCAACCCTCACCGCACATCATTCTGGCACCATCAGAGTGGGGGAAATGAGCTTTCGGGATTCCCCAGACAGCCCTCTGTGAATGGGCCTTCAGGGCCCTGCCTACATTTTGCAAATCCAGTTTTACTTCTTAAATAGTTAAAGCTATTGAAACAACATGGTGAGTGGAATATTCATGCTATTACTTTAGTAAGTGTTGTGGAACACCTATTCTAACAGTATAACTTCTAGAATCTGGTTCCAAATCCTAGCTTTGCCTCTTTCAAGTGGTGGGACTTTGCACCATGGTAATGCTTTAGTGTCTTTATGTAAAAATGACAGCAAGAAAGACCTCTCCCTTACAAATCCAATTGAAGACTCAGGTAATACAAGTCCCTTTCAAAATGGCAGCATTTCGTGGTCTCCGCTCCATCGCTGTGGTCAAATCATGCTATTCCTTGTCTGATCAAGTGAGGACTTGATGTTCTCCCTGTTAATGTGAAAGGGATTTAGCAGATGCACATGTCTGACCACATGACACTGTGCCACTGGGCACACTGCTCTGTGGCTAGCACAGAAAAGGGCCCCTGACAATAGGCCCAGCTGAGTTCTCTGCTCAGCACAGAGTTGTGGATGACCTGAGCACAGACAGAATAAGGGAACACATGCTGACCTGTGCTATGTGACCTCAGCACATTCTCCCTGCTCCCTGTCCTTCTTACTTGACTTCCACATGTGTAAGGAAGAGTGAGCAGCCCTTAGATCATGAGATAGATCTTAGCAACAAAAATTGATCCTTCTTAATCAATTTCAGAGCAGTTAAAGAGTGCCAAGGGAAGTAGGTATGAAGTAAACATGAAAGACAACTGGAAGTTAGAGAGAAAGTGAACCAAATATATATCAAAATAATAGCATTCTTACAATGATTATTTTAAATGCTAAATATATTATATTTTATGCTGTGAGGAAAAAATGATAAGTCTCTTTTGATTTAAAACTTCATGTCAGCATAGCTTCATAGTTACACTGATTTTTCTTAGCAAACGTTATGCATTTGACCTATATAAACTAATGTATGTTTGTATAGTCATGTTCTACATGATTTACAGATCGGACCTTCATATAAATTTGAATTGAGGATTGGGGAAAAAAAGAGCTCTATTGCCTAAAGATAAATGAAGTATGATAAAACGTAAAAAATGCTGAGTGCATGGGACTTGGAGGTGGCTGCTGGGGAGATCTGAGCTGAGGTTAATTCATGTGGTGTTAGCAGCACACAGAGAGAGGTGAAAGCCAGAATCTGCAAAAGATTGCAAGTGGGGCATCTGAGAGTTTTGAAGAGCAGACAGCCTCTTCCTTCAGAGGCCTTGTGAACATTTGGGACAAAAGGCTGACAGGAAGCAGGCAAGGAGCAGGAAGAAAAACGCTGAGAGAATGAAGAGTAAATGGCAAGGGCAGGAGGGGATTCAAAGAGGAAATATCAGTTTGTAGCACCAAAAGTTACAGAGAGGCTTTTGATGAAGAGTACAAAGCATTCATTAATACTACATTTCTAAGCCTTATTTTTGAAATATAAGTTTTCAAGTTGTCCCCAGATATGTGCCTTTCACTCAGATCAAACTATTTCCTGTTCACCTATTAAGTAGTCGCCTTTGCTTGTTCTATGATTACTGCCGGTGATTCTCACCCACTTTGTCTTTCCTTGTTGTCTTCTTCCCAGATCAAATTCTCCAGCTCAGTTTCCCCCTTCCATTTAGACAAAGTCTTTATATCCTCCTTGTAAGAATAGCTTACTTAAAATAAAACAGTCTTTGCATAATATTGCACATGAACTTCCCCTGTGATTCTTACTGCTTGTCATCATATATCGTTGCAACACAGTCTTCGGTGTTTTCACTAAGCACAGATGCTGAGAGGATAGGATGCTTGCTGGGTCCCCTCTGTCTCCCCTCCCTTCCATGTTTCACTGCTACTCTTCCTTCAGAGACCTCTCCCTTGGTTGGAAAGAGTGGTAAGGGCAGAATTTGAGACCTGAGTCAGGAATGTGATAGGAGCTATAATGATGCAACTCTCCTTTCTGATGAGGTTACTCTCATTAAGAACTAACTCTAAAGATCATTGCCTTGAAATTTTTGAAATGAGAACCAGAGGAAATAAACTTAATGGGAAATACAGTGACGTTTTAGTACCAGCAAGGCATTAAAGATTTAGAGGAAGTCTTTCAGACCCACAATCATTAAATAAATTGACTCCAGTCAATGGCAAAGCTGGCACTCCAACTCAGCAGCATGAAATGTAATGGACATTTTCACCTTAATAAAGCTTTTTATTTGATCATGGGAAAGACCTTCTATTTCTTGACAATTTGAATGGTCAAAAGTTGCATAAGTTTCCTGACATAATTTAACATTTAATATATTTTAATTTTTAATTATTATAAGTAAATATGTCACTATTTCATTAAGTATGACATAAGCTAAATGTTTTCATTTACCTCACAGTTTATTTTACCATTTCCATTATTTGAATGCTTTGCTTTCAGTGTCATTTTTTGTGAATGATGATGCAATGTATAATAATTTTGATATTTTTTCTTCTGTCTTCATTGAGGTATAACTGAGGAATTTTTTTATATACTTAAGGTCTACCATGGAGAGATTTGAAATAGGTACATGTAAATTGTGAGAGTATTACTACAGTCAAGGTAGTTAACACCTACACATCTTATGTATATATTGACTTTCTTAATATGTGTGGTGAGAATATTAGAAACTTACTTTTACTATATTCCAAGCATACAACAGAGAGTCATTAATGATATCTAACTTACTGTACCTTAATTCCTCATGATCATAGGCTTGTAGCTATGACCATCTTCTCTCTACTTCCTCTTCCCATTAGCCCTGGACTACCACCGTTTTATTTTCCCAGGAGTTCAACTATTTAGATGTTGCATATAAGTGATATCATGCACAATTTCTCTTCTGAGAATAGCATTAAGCTCTCAAGTATCATCCATCTTCTTACACATAGAGGTACTTCCTTCATTTTCATGATTAAATAACGTTCCACTCTATATTGGCCACAAGGGGTTTAGGCAATATTTCACAGAGCTGCAACAGGTTCTGGGGAGAATCCAGGGCCAAGGATGCTCTGGTTCCAGCAGATATCCAAGTGTGCATGCTTACCAACTTGAGCAGACCCAAAGACTAATCACAGAACAGTGATGCATGATTCCTTTGTCTTTGAAGCCATTTGCTTTAACAGATCTGGCAGGGCAAAGGAAGGCAGAATATGAGAGGAAAATTCTGTTATTCAGATGGCACGATCCTGATGAGGTGATGCTTTGGGCAATTCTTAAGTCCTTGCTTCCCGACTGTGGAGCCTAGACAATCACCTGCAAGGACCTACCTCCTCCAAGAAGTGATGCCAGAGGTTTATGACAGCTGAAAAAACCCTGATGTTGCTGGCTGAGCAATTTAAAAAAAAAAGTAGGAGAATTTTTAGCCACAGAGACACTGGATATGTGGTCAAGAAAATGAAGCTAAGTATCCAGAAGAAAACCGTACTGACCGTGGGTAACGAAGGGCTGGTTGGGAGAGGGCAGATGAACAAGAGCAGGGAGACTGGAGGTTTTCAGGGAACTGTTGGGACAAGAAATCAGTTTTTGGGATACTTCCACCCTGAATGGGAAAAGCCTAAAATAGGGATGAGACCTATGTGTATTGTAGACCCACTGTGTGGCAATTCATGCCCCACACAGCCCACCAAAGTGCTGCATGGTAGATAATCTTTAATACATGTTATAGAAAATTATTTGAAGAAATTTTATTGACTGGCAGTTTGTTTTTGAGTGATTTTATCTTCTTGCTTTTTCCTCTCTTTGTATATGTAATGCATTTAGTTCATATAATATTTAAACATACTTACTGGGTAGAAAATTATGTATATTTGTAACGTGCATTTCCATGTCCCCAAATATTTATCAATTCTGTGTTGCCAGCCTAAGGACTCTTTTTCTCAACTTTTTGGAATCTGTCATAGATTTTTACCACCTGTATGCTGTAGAATACTAAAATTAATTTCTCCTTTCTTTCTATATATTGATATCTATTATTTAACTTCCTCTCCCCCTATACAACCATGTCTCTAGAGACCCTGATTCTATTCTCTTCCTCTATGATGGTGAACTTTTTATTTTCCAGAAATAATAAAGATAGAGGATCTGAGTAACTACTATGAAGATAGCAATACACAATGTGTTAATTATCATCACTCTCCTATTAGCCTGATTTAAAACTGTTCTGTTTTTATTTCTATTTTTTCCTACTCTTTAAAATAAAAAAAAAGAGGCCATTTGCAGACTGGGGTTAGAGAGAACAATGACTGCAGCAGCAAACAAGCCCAGTCTGGGAGCCAGTGCCATGAGCAGGCCGCTGCCAGGCTGGGAACAGCCAGACCCCAACCCCTTCCAGCACATGGGTTGGCAAACAAAAAGTACCAAAACCTGCTCCCCAAGTGACCTGTTTATTAGGAGAAACACAGGCTGTGATGATAGCTATCAAGATGAAATGCAACTGAATGCCTGTGATGCTTTGATGTTTCACTAACATTGTAGGTCTAGGGTCAGTGGTCTGATCACAGGTTCAGAGGATATCACTAAGCAGTGTGGCATCTAGGGAGGATCTCCTTGTAAGGGTTGCAGCCATTGTTGATTCCCTATGGTCTTGTTTTGAGGTCCTGTATCCTTTCCATTGTTTTGTTGGGTTAGGTTTTATTTCCTTTTGTTTTGTTTGATTATGTTAAATCCCATGGCAAGAGGAGCTATTTCGAGGACAACAGGATATATTATGGTAGCAATTTTGGATTTACTGTTGGTTTGCTTTGAAGTCCACTGTCACATTCATTGTTTTGTTTTTATTGTTTCTGTTCTATTTTGCTCTGTTTGATTTTTACTATGTCCAAAGTTATCTGCAGCTATTTTGAAGACATCAAAATGCATTATGGTAACCACTTTTAATTTTGGAATGCTTTGAAGTCCTGTATCCCTTACACTGGTTTGTTTTGATTGGTTTTATTCTGTTAGGTAGTCTTTAAAATTAAATTAAATTAAATTAAATTAAAAGTAAAATAAATAAAAAGCATGATAAAGAACCTAGAAAAACAAATGTATCTTATTCCTTTCTTTCAGTGTCATAAAAATATTTTGATTACCAACCTGAACCTGCATGAGGATGCTCCTCTCACCCAACCTGACTTCCTCCTCAGCATCAGCTCCCCTGCCCACTCCCCATCAGCAGGCTTCTTCTAGGTCCTCGAAATATCTGACTCCCTCTCACCTGTGTGCCTCTACGGTGTGCTTCTCCTTGGTGTCGTCAGTTCCCATTTCTGCTGTTCCCTCTGTTCTTCACCTTCCTGTACTTCAGATTCTTCAGGGCAGTGTATCTATCTAGAGGGGCTTCCCTGGCCCTCCTCTGGATTTACCTCACAGAACCTGGATGTGGCAGTGTCACACCTGCTGCGTGCTTCCTGTCTCTGTTCCCCAGCTAGATTTGTGCCCTCGTGTATCAGACATTGCTCATTAATGTCTGTTTCTCCAGCAACAGATTATGTACTGCCTCAAGAAACTTGGTGTATTTTCTCTGCAGCACCACTACGTTTCTTTTGGCTCTCAGCACAAAGTCAACACTCAATAACAATTTACTTCACGCAGGAATAGACAGATGTGACTTGCTTCTTTCAGTAAGGATGAGACTGATGATAAGAAATAGAGCAATAGAGGAACAAACATTGATTAGCTAATTAATTAGTTTTCTTTTTTCATTAACTTTGCTTCATAAGGAACACAGTTGTCTTTTTTCAATCATTCCATTGCTTCATTAGTTTATAACCTAAGTTTTCTATGACTTAATTCTTCTTGAAGATATTTAGAGAAATCTTAGGCTATTACTCAAATCCCCTCTCTTAAAAATGCATTGGTAAGTCAGTGGTACATACGTATTATTTGTATTTCTTTTTGTGCTCTACCCACCAATGTGATGCATATAGATTTTGGATTTTTATTACTTTAGCAAAATGTTTTCATATATATGGCTGTACACAGTTTTGTGTCCTAGTTTGCTTATCTCTGTACATAAGGTGATTATGGACATTTTTTCCTCTTTAATGACTTTGTTATGGTAGCTTGAAACTGGCCATAGGTAAATCAGACTTTTCTATCAAAAAATCTACAAACATTACCAACCAGTTGTGTTTTGGAAAGCCAGTTGAAAAACATGAACAAGCACATCAGTGTTGTGAAGTTTTAGTAAATATTTATATACATGCCTTCCTGTGTGAATGTATGAGCAGCTTCTCTAGCGAGATCACAAGAAGCCACAGTGATATGCCATGGAGATTTACAAATTTTAAAAAATGATTGCCAAAATGTACTTCAAACTGTCCTTTTAAGCATCCACCATCAGTTTATTGCAATACTCATTTCCCCAAACCAATGTAGAAGAATAACATGTAACTTTTTGTTTTAGTTTGCATTTTCTTAGTTACTAAAAAAGTTCACTATTTATTCATGTGAATTTATAGTTCTTTTTTTCTCCATTTTATGACGTGCCCATTTACAACTCTTGCTGCTTCTTCTTTGGCTAATTTGCTGCTTAGTTATATAATGCTTTCTACTTACTGCCAAACATATATCTTTGATAACTTTTTTTGATATACCACATAGAAAACATGTTATAGCCTATAATTGGTCTTTTCACTTTGTTTTAGGTAATTTTTTCATACAGATATCTTAAAATCTAGGAAGTAAAAGCTTTTGCTTGCTAGCTTACTTACAATGAGATTTCCTACTCATACAAATAGTCTTTCCAACTATAAGTGGCATTATTTCCTTTTACAATTGGTGAAACTATAGTCTGAAAAGGTAAAATGATATCAGAATTTTTGCTCAGATCTGCTTGGCGCCAATATTATGCTGCTGTAGAGTCTTAGTTCCCATTGCTCCCTCGCGGTTCCTAGTGTGTGATGTCCTAAGAGGTCCCTGCCTCTTCACCTTGCAGTGGATATGTTTCATCCATGCAGACCTCATCTGCAGGAATCTCAGTAGCTCTTAAAATAGCCCCAGGCCAGGTCTGTTACCCATGGGTCTCACCTCTCGCCCATGAGTAATCCTTTCTTGCCTCAACACATTCTGAACATCTATACTCATCACAACGCATTGTTCAGTCACACTACCTGGGATGACCTTAACTTTTTGAAAACTGAGACGTGCATTGGTCCTCTGGTCCTCAAAATGGGGATAATGACATGAAATTCTCTGAGTGATTCTCTACTCATGTATTAAAGGAAGTGATACCATTTTCTGTCCTCCAAGAAGGTGGTTGTAGGTGGGGTCTGCAGAGCAACACCTCTTTCTTTAAACGTCCATGTATCTTCTATGTTTTTTCTTTCCTTTCCATCCAGCACCATGCCTCTCCCCTAACCTGTGGAGCTGTCCAAGCCCCACTGTTACCCTCTTACTTCCTGGTGTGCACTGCCTTTGATCTTTTTCTCCCACACTGGTTTGCAAGATCTGTTCTTGCATTTGTAAAGTTTAATTTTAACAACCTACATAGACACCTGTTTTCATCTTTAGATCCCATCACAAAACTAAGTGTGCTATATTTTCCTCAATTTTTATATTTGCAATATATATGACATTTTGACTGAGTGGATATTTCAATTTTATTTTTTGTAGGGGGTTAGCTTTATTATTCTGTAGTGTAAATGCTATTAGGTCCGAAACTCTGTCTCATTTATGGTCATGACTTGCACCTGATGTACATTAGTCACTCAGTGTTTATGTCTTGAGTCAAGGAGTTGATAAGTAGATGAAAAAAAGTAGTCAAATAAGAATCTCCCATTTCCTAAGGACCCCATTTAAGGTTCTTTCCTTTTTCACCTAAATTCTATTTGAAAGCTTTACCTGAGCACACATTTTCCAGTATTGATGACTTTGTTTTTAGAGCAATTCTCTTGGATCTTGTTAAAGTTTAAGGCACAATAAAAGTCGTAATTCCTGGAAATGAATGTTCTTGTTTATCTTCCTTGAAGTAAGTGTACTTTCCCTCAGTCTTCTGAAATATGTGCCCCATGCTTTCATGAATTGGTCGTAACGGTACTAATAAATTTCCATTGACTGCATAAGTGAAATACAAAGCACTATGCACATATGATTTTGTACTTCCTAATAGCAATCTTGGAGAAAAGTCTGTGTTTGCCTGTATTGAAAGAAGAGCTTGACTCTCTCAGAGTTTAAAAACAAGTAGAGTCAAGGTGTTGAATGTTTCTGAATTTTGCTGCAACTTGGTTATTAATTTCATTTCATTGTGTCAACTTCTCTATACTTCTATGATGTTTTGGAGTAGTCAAATGAGGAGAAAATGGTTTTAAAATAAATCAATGGTTTGCTGCCTTTATATTTTCAATCCTAGTGCTTTTTTTAAAGTTGCACATTCAAAAGCCGGACGTGGTGGTGCATGTATTTAATCCCAGCACTCGGGAGGCTGAAGTAGGCAGAGTGATGTGAGTTCGAGGCCGACTTAGGCTACAACGCGAGCGCAAGACCAGCCTGAGCTACATAGTGCGACCCTGCCTCAAAAAACTAGGGCCAGGAGTTTGGCTCAGTGGCTTAAGCCCCTGTCTGGCAGGTGCGAGATTATGGGTTCAATCCCTGGTGCAACAAAAAAATAAAATAAATAAAGTTACACATTCAACAAACTTCTATCAAGCATCTAGACACTAAACAATGTATCAGGTCTGTTTGAGTAAAATAAGCCCAACTTTCACAGAGCACATAGCCTGACACAGAAAGCATTTATTTTGCCAAGAAATCACATGAAATTTTGTCTTCATCCACTGAAGTCACAAAGCTAAGGGAGCTACATGCCTATGTAAGGCTACTAGAGAAGGCTTTCTAGGAAAGAGGTACAGGACTGGGGAGGTAGCAGATAGGTAGAATTTATGTTGGTCCTCAGACAAGGGAAGCACATTCCAGGTAGAAGATATAACACAAGAGACAGAGACATGGGAAAAGGGAGGGACTGGCTGGACTGTGTAGCTGGATAAAGCAGGTATCCTGAGACTTTGAGAATAGAGGGGTTTGAGGGATGAATAGGCTTTAAGGACTATATTTCCTAATGGAAATATTTTCCTCTGTATTAAGAGGTATGAAATGATTACTGAAAGATGTTTGAACTAGGAGCAGCTTGCTCTACTTGGTATATTAGAAATATTCTTTCCAGTCTGCACAAGAGGTCAGCGGAAGAGCTAGAAGAGCACTGAGCTGTCCAGGTGGGAGGGAAGACCAGAATGGGCAAGTTTGTGCATGGTCGAGTGGAGAGAAGTGGGAAACTAGATGAGAGCATACACACAGAAAGGAGGGTAAGGAATGTATCAATGTGACTCACTCACAGTTCTGCCTTAAAGGCTACATTATAGAACATTTGCCCAGGTAAGAGATATTGCAAGAGAAACCAGGTTTAAAATTATTTTCTCTTTTATTAATGAGGATATGAAGATGTCACCTTCTAAAACAGATCTTCTTAGTAAAATGGTTTGAGCATTGTTGTACAATTGGGAAGAAGTTACAGAGATAGCCTATGTGACCCCTTCACCCTACACATGACCCCTTTTCCCATTGTTAAAATGCCTGTCAGAGGGGTACATGTCTTACAAATGCTGATTTAATATTGGCATGCTAGTATATCACTTGAAGTCTATAGTTTACATTAGAATTCACTCTTAATGCTGTACATCCCATGGGTTTGGACAAATGTATTATGAAGTCTATCCACCACTGCAGTATTTTAGAGATTTTTGAAATTCCTTAAAATTTTTGAAGGATAAATCCTATTTAATCCTTCCCTTATCTAACCCTAGCAACCGTTATTTTTATTGTTCTTGTTGTTTGGTGTTTTTCAGAATGTGATATGGTTGAGAACCTACAATATGTTGCCTTGTTAGATTGGCTTCATTTATTTAGTAACATACATATAGGTCTATTTCCTCTCTTTCTATGAACTGATAGATTATTTGTTTTTAGCCCTGAATAATGTTCTTTTGTTGGCATTTATCAGTTTATTTATCCATGCATCTACTGAAAAATATCTTGGTTGTTCCCAATTTTTGGTAATTATAAATAAACCTGCTATGACTAATTATGTGCAGACATAAATTTTCAACTCCATTGGTAAATTCCAAGAATAACTTAGAGATCACATGAATAAAAAGCACCAAACTATCTTCCATGGTGGCCAGACCATTATGCATTCTCATCATTAACAAATGAGAACAGTTGGTGCTGTCAGAGTTTTGGATGATGGTCATTCTAATAGGCATGCAATAGTATGTCATGGTTTTTATTTGCATTTCTCTGATGACTTATAATGTAAGACACCTCTTCTTATGCTTATTTGCCATCTGTGTGTCTTCTTTGATGAGGTGTCTCTTAAAAGCTTTGACTCATCTTTAAATTGAGTTGTTAATTTTCATTTTGTTGAGTGTTAAGAATGTTTTGTGTATTTTGGACTGCAGTCCTTTATCAGATACATCTTTTGCAAATATTTTGGTCCATTCTGTGGCTTATCTTTCTATTCTTTTGGCTGTGTCTTTGTCAGTGCAGGAAACTTTAATTTCAAAGAAGTTTGGTTTAACAATATTTTATTTAATGCTTCATGCTTTTGGTATCACTTTGTGTCATATTTAAAAAAATCATCACCAGACCCAAGAACATCTAAATATTTCTCCTATATCATCTTTTGGGATAGCTTTCTTTTATGCATGTTTAATGTAAATCACCCTTGAAAATCTAAGCAGATCTCAAGTATGCAATTTAACTTACAGGTTTTAAATTTAGAGGAAAAATCTGGGATAGAGATAAACTTCACTAGGTGCCAATGTGCTAGATGCTTTGGTATCTGTAGGACTTGGAGAATGCCTCATAGATGAATACATCTGTTGCTCTCACAGAACATACATTCTGTTCAGAAGACAGTATACCCAATATATGTCAAGAAGCACTATTTACTAACAAGAAAAATCAATCACTGTTGGGTCATACGGAGTGACCCTGGAGTTGGCATATTAATTTACCAGGTAGTGATTCTAATAAGGATGTAGATACAAATTGCTGGAGAGTATGGAGTAGTGAAGCTGCATTTCACATTACCCATGGGAGAGGGCACTGGAGGAGCGGAAACTGCCTAACATTGCTGATCACTGTGAGGAATCAAGATCCCTTAAACTGGAAGTCTTCCGGAACTTGGAGAAACATTCAGGGTACTAATCATCTGATAGAGACTTGTTCACAGTGCAAAGTGGAGGGATACCAGACTTTAGTATGTCCAAGAGGAAGGAGAGAAGTGAAGTAAAGAAAGCACTGGAGACATTCTTTAGGTCAGCTGGCCATGGCTATCAAGCAGTGGGGATGGGCTGAGAATAGGGCGTCAGTGTCTATTTTAGTTCTAATGTGAGAATATTGAACATATGTAAATGTCACCGAGAAGTGTCCAATTTAAGGGAAAGGGTTGAATATATAAAACTAAGCAGGAAAAATTAGCTGAGAGACTGTAGTCATTAACAATTTACTTTTTCTTAGGCCTTACACCAAGTTCTTTAGTGGTAAGTTTAACCACAGCCTGCTTGAATTCCAAGGAGCTTACACAGACATGGACAAGGTATTTGTGAAAGATACAGTGAATATTTAAATACTTAAAATTTATTACAGTGAAAGATGCATTTCCATTAACTCCCTCAAAATATTTCCTTTCGCTTCAAGCATACCCTATTGTTTTTGTCGTTTTCTGAAGTAGTTCTGGAGGTCCTCTTTCCCCAGTGCCTTTAGTAGCACAGTCGTGGTTGCCTCATTGTTCTGGATTGATTCAGCACATTTACTTTTCATGGTCATTTGCACTTTAAGGAAGAGCCAGAAGTCACACTGTGCCAGATCTGTGAACAGGATGGATAAGGACAGACTGAGTTTTTTTTTTTTCCAGTCTGCCTTTCCATTGGATGGTACTTATCAGCACTCACAAAAGAAGGCTTCCAGAACTGCTTAAGAAAATGACAAGAATGATGGGACACATGTGCTCAGAAACAAGGTGGGAGGTATTTTGAGTGAGATTAATACCAGTGCAACTTTTGCTGTAATAATATTTTTTAATTTAAACATTCACCATATATATTGATCACACCTTGTACCTAAACAATTACAGGATAATAAGTGATCACAAGGAAAATAGAACAATAAGATATAGCTATAGATTAGGGCTGGCCTTCCCTGGAGAAGTCCAGGGTTGTGTAGTTAAGAGCTGGAGAGATCTCCGACCTCAGCCCCCCACACTCTGCATAAGGCTGGTGGCAATAGCCGTCGTATCTCAGCAGCAAGTTTGCATGAAGGCTCTGGATCAAGGTGCAGATGTGAAAAAAAAATGAGCCCGGGGGAGAAATAGTCTCTGTTCATTGAACCTGAGGCTGCAATTATTGATTTTGCAGGATGGAGTCCACATAAATATAGATCTTGGAGTCAGTTGACTAGGCAATGACTGAACAGGTGGTAGTGTGACTTTCTGAGAGTGGTTTAGAATTTGCCCAGACAACAGTGGCTAAGAGACACTTGAGGACAGAGGTGAGTATTCAGCACAACATGAAGTACCAGGAAGCCCTGGATTCGGAGGGTGAATTTGGGTTTCTACTCCTAGCACATGGACTTGGTTCTCCATCACCGTAAGTCTCTATTTACTATGTGTGAACTGTGTTTACAGAACTACTTGACTTTCTTTTACTCCTCAGTACATCCTGAGTATGAAATCTCAGTAGATAGTGGCTGGGAGATGAGAAAATAAACCAGTTTTTTCCCAACTAATTTTTAAAATTCTTAGAATGATACCTAAAATTGTTTACAGATTCCTCAATTTGTATAAACACTCTGCTAAGACTTCTGACCATTATAGGTGTGTAGCTAGTTGTAATAAAAAATATTTTCAGTCTTCCTTCAGGGATAATCAACTTTTCTAACATTTAAGTACTTGTTCCACAGCTCCTTTTGAACATCTGTTTCGTTCAAAGTGCAGATCTAGGTCCTAGGAAAGAGACCCAAGTGATTGTCTAACCAGTAGCTTCCGGAACAAGTGAAGAGAGAATTGAACCAGTACAGGGGATTCTAAAAGAAGCAAAATAGCAGGAGGAATACGTGGGACACAGGAAAAGTGAGGGGATAGTGAGTTAAGATGGGAGTTTTTAATAATAAAGCATCACCATTTATTCAACCTTCAGAACAACACCCTAAAAAGGATAGCATCATAATCAGTTTATGTATGAAGACCATGAGAATCGAAAACAGGAATCATCTATTAGTACATGGAGAGATGAACCTGAATAAAGTCTGCAGTGTCTTTGATGCTTTCAGTCATGCTACGTGCTGCCCTCCAGCTGGGATGATCTCCACAGAAGAGGTGGCAATTGAGATGCTACTGAAATTCGGGCCGGGTATTGAGATGTGGACAAAGTGAGGAATTCATTTAAAAGCACTAATTGCATGGCTTTTGTGCCAAGTCCTTCACTAGGAGCCAGGAATAAGTTGGGGGTCATGTGATCTCCAGCTCTGGAGAAGTTTACAGTTCAGTTATAGACATACACAAAAAACTGTGATTTGCTTTGTCAGGTATTCTATCACAGCACATGCAGATTGCTATGGGGATAGAGTAGGAAGCAGGTACCACACTTGCAGTTCCAAGGAAAGAACTTCTGGAAAAAGAAAAAATAAATCCTATTTAGATGAAAGTTTACAGGGAAAAATTCTAGATACACAGAATATTGAAAAAATAGCTACAGATTACCCACTTCGAACAAACACTGTGCTAAGACTCTGAAAATTATCAGTAAGCACAAGGTCTAAACATAAAGATACTTGTGTTTGCCGTGGCAAAAATCACTATGAGCCAGTTCATACTCTCCTATTTCTCCCTAAATTCAGAATGTAATCAGAATACTGAATAATAGTGGCACCGTGAAACATCATCATTTTCATCATCTGATTTGGTACTCATGATCACCTTGTAGTTACAGATTGTAACTACATTTTATAGAAAACAAAGTAATTAAAAATTCATTGCTTTTCATATAAAAAATTAAAGTCATTAACTCAAATTGCCTAGGTTTCTTCATGAACCAGTGACCTAAAACATCTAACATTTATCATATCATGTTTTCCCATGTGCACTATTAACTAGATACATGCTGTTCTCTACTATGGGTTTGAAAGGTAAGATTCAGCAAGTGCCACTATTGAGGTTATCGTAGCATTTATTCAAGGAAGAATGTTGATATTGGGTCTCCTCAGGAGCTTGGGGTATCTTGTGTCTGCAAATCCTGCACACACCCTTGAATTCTCAACTAATATTTTGATGGGCAGAGTGTGTATGTTCAGGGTATACCAGATACTGTACATGGAAAGCATCTTCTGAGTCCTGAATAGTGTTGAATAGTATAAGCATATGATCCAGAGGTGAGACCATTCAATGGAATCTGGGACAGTTGGAATATACTTAATGAATGGAAGCCCATGTGAATTAGGTCAGACAGATGGGAAGAAACCACATTTTGCATCCACCCCTCTTTCCCATAACCCCTGAAGTGTCAGAATCAAAAAGTAGGTGGTTACCTGACACTCCAGCTCTTCCTGAAACTGTATGGCGGTAGTTGGTTGGAAGCATCCCAGAATGTGCTAGTTCTGCATTTGTTGTTTGTTTGCAGAGTGGAAAACTAATGACTTAGCTCAGCGAGGCTGGGTCGGGGTCAAGTTGACCCATAAGAAACCAGGTCACACATTGCTGCCCTGAGCTAGGACTCAGAGGCATGCAGCAACCGAAGGAGCCAAGGTAGCTAGGGACTGATGTGGTGCGAGCTACAGAAAGGAGAGCGGGCCCCGTGGTAATTCCCAAGTTTATACACAGAAGAACTGTTGGTCTGTGGCTTCTGACATTGATCTACAAGCTGAAAGATGCCCCAGTGTCCTGAAAGTTGAGAGTTCAGGTCACCTACAATATTTAGTGATGGAATCATGTAGGAACAGTTGTCATGACAACTGCTGTCCTGAGATTTCTAAGCCCCTCTCCTCAATCACAGTTTCCAGATACCCTGGCCCCTGCCCTGGAATGTCATGTTTCCTACAATACACAGGTAAAGGATTTATGCCAGAGCAATAGTAACCTGCAGGAAGCTGCTTGCCACAGGCCTGGTATACATTCTAATTGATTGGTATCTTGTGATCTATAATATATTGTATCAATACCCTGTTTTCTATTCAGAACATATATGTGACCCAGGTTTATGCCCTAATGCACAGGAAGGAGAGGTGAGACTTGCCAACAGAGATGAAAGGTCGCAGCGTGCAGTAATGGGGCAGCTCATTCACTAGTGGCTCAGTCCATGAAAGGAGGTAGAGGTTGCTGATCACTTCTTGGACAGGTCAGTCTTGGCTCAGACTCTGGAGATGGGGCTGGCGCTGCCAGGGTGAACGTTCCTCTCTGTGGAAAACAAAGGCAAAGGAGCTACCTTGTCTTGTCTATTCAGCAGTGGCTTTCCACTTCCTGCAGTTTTTGTAGCAGCTTACAACTCACTCTCTGCATTCTGTGATCTCCGACTAAGGCCAAGGTCACTGGGGCCAGAGAGGAGGTCTGTGCTCTTTGGATCATCTTCAGGACCAGGACTGGGTGAGGATGCTACAGCTCTTACAAATATTTGATTAGCTGCAATTGCAGCTAAACTTAGTCCTCCCTGGGAAGCATATGGCTGAGGCAGATGGCTCAGGAAAGCCTGAATCACATAAACAGGGCTCTTTGCTTCCCGTTTGCTGAGTCTCCTGATGCCTTGTTAACAGGACAGTTTCAGGATTTGAAGATGAAGCCTTGATTGTGTCCTTCTCAAAGAGCCCTGTGTTGTGCGTTTCAGACGTGCTTCATGCCTGCTGTTTGCAAGAGAACGTGGATCAGTGTAGATACTGGGTCACTGTGAGGACTTAGTAGGACACAGAGACTGCTTCGGTGAGGGAGCTGCTTCATCTGAGAGGGAGTTCACTTCCACCAACGTTACTAAACGCCACTGCCAAATTTTCAGTGAGCAGGTCACTTGGAACTTTGGTCAGTCACTTATTCTATAAATATTTGCCCAGCCTAGATGCTGTGCAGAGCCCTCATTCTGTGCTAAGTCCTCACTATTCCAGCAGCTTTCCCATTGATTTTTTAGAGCCAGTTAAACCAGGGCAAAGAATTCAGATTTTATTCTGAGTGCAGTAGGGCGGGGAGAAATGAGTGTGCCTTGTATGCTATCTAGATAGGCTAATGGACAGTTAAAGTGGAAGCAGAAAATAAGGTTCTCCAAGAAAATAAAATCAAGAAAATAAAAAAAGTAAGAAATGATTAGATTCATCAGAATAACATTTTAAGTGGGAATCCACTGGATTTCCTGGTGACCAGATAGAGGAAAGTGGGATCAAAAATGTCATGGAAGTATTTTGCTACTATTATGGGTAAGATTGTGAAAGAATTACACCTGGGGAACATCAACACAGGTTCTGCCTTGGACATGATTATGCTTACGTTTGACTTTTGACGTGAACGGAATAATGTCTAGTGGGTAAGGAATCATACCCATTCAGGAAAGGGATGGTGCTAAAGTATTCACCTGAGAAGTGAAACATGTACTGTGCCTTAGAAATGGCTCAGGGCCACTAGGAAACAGACACAGCTTAAAATGGAGAAAATAATTGGGACAAGGAGCAGAGGAGGCATCTACAACTTAGAGGTGTGAAGAGCAGGAAGAAGGGAGAAGGAGCAGGCAGGGAAGAGAAAGAAGACTTAGGTATTGCTACTGCCATTTTTGCAAGTGAAAGAATTGAGTATGGCAGAGTTAGAAGTCTCCTCTAAAGTCTCCCAGGCGGATGCAGGGAGAGTTTTCATTTTCCATCCCAGCAACACTCACTGCCTGGAGGGCTTGCTTTCTCTCCATTATCAAAGGGCAACTGAAGATCACACAACCACCATAATTCCATGAAGAGTTCCACTAATAGCTGGTAAAAGTCTGTGGTGGATAATTTTAATACTCATATCAGCTACTATTTATCTACCAGCATATATTTTTGCCATCATTCTCTGACTGCTCATTGTATGTCCCATCCCACACAAAGTAATCTCATAGGTCATCTCGGTCAGCCACCCACCCGCCCTGGGTCAGGTCCTGACCCATCCCCTTCTCCCAGCTGAGGGCCCTGAGACTCAGACTGGCAGCCTCATGATTCACAGGTCCATCGTGCATAAACAGCAGAGCCAGGGACAAACCCACAAATTTTAACTCAAATTCACTCTTTACTAAGGAAATTTTCAACTAAGGAAATCATTTTGTATTTACAATTTTACAAAATCAGGAGGTCCAAGTCCATGTGCTGGCTTCTATTATTGGAATACAAATTGAGAGACCTGAGACTGCTCAGTGGTTGGGACCAATCTGAAGGAAGCCCAGCTGGCAAGTCACTGGGTGACCAGAGCGTGCTCCGGGTGACATGCTGGCCTTTCACTTTTATGATTACAGAGAAGTATTGGCTAATAAAGTGTTATCAAGTGCTGGACTTACTGGGCTCAATCTAATAGCTAGGTCACAATGGTTCATAATTATGTAATTAAGCTCACTCAGTGTTGATAAGAGAACGCGTACTGCTAAATTGCAGCAACTGCTCTTGCTTGTTGTCAGGAGTTTAAATGGTGATTTTATAACTGGGCTCTTTGATTTAGTTGCCCACCTGTAAATAAGAGTTTCTGCCATGCCCTCATATCTGTTTTGTAGTTAAGTTTCCTTGCAGAATTAACTACGTGTCAGAAATCCTGAGTACTAGAACTGTCAACTAACCAGAACTACCACTAACCTTGAATGACATCTGCAATTCATCCTTGCTGGATTCCTGTGGTCATTAGTGACTGATTGACTGATTTGCTGCATAGTTCAGTGATTGTGATATGCAAAGTCTCTAGTTCCATTATTCTAGGGTTTAAATTATTTTGAAATGATGGAATAGTGTGAATGAAGTGAGGAGAGAAAAATAGTTGAAAAATACTGTATTCAACATTGATGAATATTCCTGGTCATTGTCATATTCTCAACAGTGACAGCCTTGCATCTAACATATTGTCTATGTGATTGCTTCATTAAATAGTGAATGACTGAATAAACAGGTTGAAGGAATAAAGAATTTATAAAAGGAACAAGATTTGAAGTCACCATCTGTTATTTTTGACATTGAAGATGTACTCCTCTCAAGTAAAATGAAAACTCCTATACCCAAGGTCATACCCAATGGTATGATGAATATAGAATATCTAGACATTAGAACTACCAATCCTAGGTTACCTCCTGTAGAGAAAATTTCAACTAAATGAAATCATTTTGTATTTACAGTTTTCTAGATCACATAGTTAGTAAATGCTATCTGTGCTCCAATTCAGTTTGTTGGACATAATTTACCAACTTAATTAAAAATTTAAAATTAGCCTTTGTGAAACATTGTAAAAAATGCAATGTAGGACAGACGAGAGATTTGTTTAGATAGGAGATATCTGTGCAGTTGGACGAAATGAGACTAATTTCTTGTGCCATGGACAGAAGTATAAAACATATATTCCATATGAAAACCTGTGATTGTTCCTTACTAAATCTCAGGGTCCTGTTCAAGACCTGGGGGATAGCAGACAATTAGAAAACACATAATCAGTGTGTGACTGAATATATTTTATTTCAAAAATAATAATACATTAATCTGGGGTTATGGTTAAGGCATAAACACATCCATGTGCTTTAAAGCAACATATTCAATATCCTACGTGCAGGAGGGAAGTAGAAAGCAAAAAAAATGATATTCATAAAAATGACAACCATTTATTTAATAGGTAAGGCTACAGATAGAATCACATTCTTTCAGACATTCCAAGTAAGTATTTGTGTATTGAAATGACTCCGTAGCAGAAATTAAAGCCTCATTCCACACCTCATGTTGCCCAATAAACCCTGAGCTTACATAATTAAATGAGGTCATTTTTTGAATGCCAAATTAGGAAGGAACAGGATCTCTTCAGTCCCTTTGTACCCAGGGGTCCTGTTGGCACACAGGGACTCTGCTGAAGGATGCATCTGCAGAGATCTGCAGAGGGCTGGTGATGTCAGTGGTTAACCTCTGGCTGATCCAGGTCCTTTGTGAGTCACTGGGGCCCTGCTGTGAACATCTTGCTCATAGCTCTGTAGACAAGTGCTGTGCTTTCAATGTTGGCGCCCTCCAAAACTTGTGTTGGAATGTAGTTGCCATGGTAACAGTGCCATGACCAGGAACTTTAAGAAATGATGGGGACATATGGATTCTGCCCTCTTCTAAATAATGACTGCTGCTATGAAAGGGCAGCTTCAGCCCCTTTTGTCTCTTGGCCCTTGTGCCTTGCTTCATAGGATGATGAGGCAAGAAGACCCTTTTCAAATATGGGCACACTGATGTTGGGCCCTCAGCCTCCAGAACTGTGACCCAACAAATTTCCTCTTCACTACGCTGATATTCTGTCATAGCAGCATGAAATGGATTCAGACACATTCATATATTCAGTCAATTACTCTTTGAAGCCAACTTTTGTACCAGGTTAGATGGTCCCACAAGATTTGCCAGCTCACAATGGAATCGAGTCAACCTTCTACCTAAGAAATGTAGACCACTGTGAATTTCCAGAGTCATCATCCTGAGTTTCAGATTTCCTTAAAACATTTATTTTGGGGGACAGCTTGTCCTTTCCTGGTCCACGCAATATACTATCTCCTTGGCTGGGAAAACTCTATCCTCATTCAAAAATCTACCCAAATTTCAAACTGAAAGATAGAAAGAAAGAAAGAAAGAAAGAAAGAAGAGAGGAAGAAATAAAATAAGAGAGAAAATGAAAGAAATATAGTGTTTCCTTCTGACACGGTCTCCTGAAAATCATCTCAAAATGGAGGCACAGGTGGTCATGCCACTCACACTTGACCAAGAGCACTGTGGACCCCTCTAGAAAGCAGCATCACCTTACTGCAGGAAGACATTCTGGCCATTCTCTGCAAACACAATGAGCATCTTTTACAAGATGCTTTCTTTTCTGGTTCTTCCTTGAAAGGGTTAGAAAAAAATCCTAGAAACATGTAGAAAACTACCAGCACAGTCACCATTATTATTACCTTTATTTTAGGGGGGAGTCTTTTTGTGTTTTACAGTTAAAATCATGCTTATTTATTCATCATGTCATCTAAACCTCACATTCATTAAGCAGAATGTATTTCCTACCTCTTTTGAGCTCAGATTTATTGATATACCCAAGGCCGCACAGTTATAAAGTGGTAGGGGAAAGTTTCGAATTAATTTGTCTTTGTCCTAGTTTAAGCAGATCTATGGCCATGCTCTTGAAACGGGACCAGGGTTCAGCACACTGATTATTTTTCACTGGGGTGCCTTAGTCTGGGGCCCTTGGGCATGTCTTCCATGTCAGATAGTCAGCACCTGTGCTTTATAATCTTCATAATCTGAAAGATCACCATCCAATTATAAATGATTAGAGATATATCAATATATTAAATGCATATTACTCATTTTTGAAGGGCAAGAGAAATAGCACAACTTAAAATTCTCTATTCTTGTCCTTTCATCTGAAATTCCAAATTAAGCTGCTCAAAACATGTTTTTATATGGTGCTTTGAAGAGCTCCTCTCTCCTCCTCTTCCCTGTTTTCATTCCTCTACTTCCTTTCTTCTTCATCCTCTTCTGCACTTTCTGCCCACCTGTCTTGCTCACTTCTTTAAATTTCCAACTCTCCTTATGTGTGGACCAACCTTGACACACACAAAATAGGGCAAATACTTGTGAAAACTCTGTCTACACAATTTTATAGGACCACTTAGAGTGAATCTCTGGTTGTCAAATAAGCAAAAATGCCCCTGGTTAGGAAAGTGACTCTTCACTTCATGGAGAAGAAAGGTCACACCCCAAGGTATGGATAAGGGCTTGAATGTGGAGGGAGAGTGTTCCTCTTCCATCTTTGGATGCTTGGTGCCTATTTCATGAAAGGGAAAGCTTAGATAATGCAAAAGAGTTACTTCCATCTGACAGGAAGCCTACACAAAAATGAGCAGGATATTGAGCACAATGATTTTGGCAAAGTGGCTTTGCTGAAGAGACAGAAAGATCACAGGGCCAGAATCAGAGGAAGGGTGTCCAAATGTGTGTGGGCTGTCTTCATTGAAGAAGAGAGGCTGGCATGAGAACAATGCAAGCAAGTGTTGCCCCCATCCTCTCCATGATCCAAGGTGGTGCCCCATGATTCAGCGGCCTTCCCTTGCTAAGAGACATCTGCTTCAGGTCTTAATTTACAGCAGTGGGAACACTGCACAGAAAATCCCCACAGGGCATGAGAAGTGCCTCTTCCTGGGATTTAGTGGTCATCAGTAACACCGCACGAGCCCTGTAGTCTCATCTGCCAGTCTGCTCACAGAGGAGTTTTATGTCCCTCACAAATGTGACTGTTGGGCTGGGGATTTAGCTCAGTGGCACAAGCACCTGCCTGGCAAGTGCAAGGTCATGAGTTTGGTCTCTGGTACAAAAAAAAAATTAACTATTATAAATGTTTTTTACAGAACATACTCAAAACTTTCTCTCTGAACAAAATCAAAATTTCATCATGGTGTATATGGCAGGCCTGGTGTGCGTGCTGTGTCATGAGATCTTGATTTATTTTGTCTTCTCCATGTCTACAATATTCCCAAGAAGTCATTGCGAATGTGTGCAGTTTTTGCATGGAAAGCTGCAGTTAGAAGAGGTGATGTCACTTTCCCAAAAAGGCAGCAGATCTCATGCTGCTCTGACCTACAGAGTATTTACCCCATCCATCCTCTGCCGTGCTGTTGGTTTGGCATGCAGCTCAACCAGGCCTCGACAATGACAATGAAAATGAAAGGGCTAAGGTAGCAGATGAAAACGAAGAAGCATCCTGCACAGGGTCATTTCTATGTAAAAGCTATCTCAACCTGAATCCCACAGGTCTCAGTGAAGCTGCTTTATGCCAATGATTTTATTTTTTTTTGTGGCGACATGCCAATTAGAGCAGGTGGAATTTAGCAGCCTTGGAAACATCCTGGGTTTTTTTGTGCTCTGTGTTTCCTTCCCTGAAACTTCATAGGTGCTGGCTTAGACACCACAGTGCATTGGGGGTGATACTGATTCTGTGTCCCTATTTCTAAGGGACATTTTCAATTACCTGAGAATGGATTGGAAGACATTCGTATAGAGTTTCCTTGCTACATGGACTAATTCTTTTTGTGTTGTCACCTCGGTTTCCAATCAAGATATGGTATTTAATTCTTTTCATTGTGCTTAACAAGGTACTAACTCTTTGCTAGGAAGTTAGTGACTTCATTTTCTCACTTAAGTAAATAGATGTGAGGAAGAATTGACACAGTGCTTTGGTCATATAGCAATGCCTTGGCTCAGGCTGGTGCAGCAAAATGCCAGGAAGTAGGTGACTTATAAGCAACAGAACTTATTTCTCATTGTCTGGAAGATTTAAATCTGAGGTCAAAATGCCAGCACATTTTGGTTCTGGTAAGAACCTCTTCCAGGTTTGCAGATTGACAGCTTCTCATTGTGTCCTCCAGTGATTGACATAGTGAGGGGCTAATTCTCTGACCTCTTACAAGAATATTCTTGTTCCCAAGCACTTCACAGTTGTGAACTAATCACCTCCCAAACTTCCCACTTCCACGTGCCATCATGTGGGGAGTTAGATTTTAGAGTATGAATTTTGAAGAGACACAGAATTCCATTCACATGATGGACTATCAAGACATCTGCCTCTTATTTGGGAGGCTTAGTTCCTTCTACTATACTAGAACTACCCCTAGGAATTTGCTATGAGGATTAAAGAAAGTAGCACTTTGGAAAGAACTCTGAAGCTATGAAATGTCACATAGTTGGGCATTATTATAAATAAGTAATTGTGACCTTATATAAATAGAATGCTATTTATTAATGATTATGTATTTTTCTGACCATGTTGTTTATATGTTAAGGACATCCACATATTTATTTCCCACAGTAACCATGCTCATGGATGCAGTAAGATCTTTAGTCCATTATCTTCCTGAAATTCAACTTAATTTTGAAACAGTGTTTTAATCATTGTGGTACATAGAACCTTATGACCTAGGAAAGTTCCTTAAAGCTTGATGTATGTGATGATTAGAAATAGGCGTTTACCTAAAATTCAACAGAGTGTTCTTCATATGTGACTTATGAACACCTCTTAGGAGAGATGGAATTCATGAGTCTTTTTAGGAGGAAGGGTGTTATCTCCTCTTTAATCCCTGTTCTCCTGAATTTCTGGATGGGGAAATTATGAAAGGACTCCAAAGGAGGGTACCTATGAGCGTGTGAGGAATTTCACAGGTACTGAATTCCAGCTCAGGGACACTGCCTGCTGTGTAAGTGACTTTGCCAAGTTCACGTGACATATAAAACATTGACCAAGGCTTTCTTGGGATAGAGTCTATCTCTGTGAATGAATCTATGAACACAAGTCTTCTGGGGGCCTTGTTCTCCTGTGATTTTAAGCTTTGCAATGCAATTTGGAATTGTAACTTTCCTAAACTAGACATGTGCTTGGGCTGCAGGTACAGGACAGTACTGAAATTCATGAACTTCTGATTCTTGCTTTGCAGAGAGCAGCAACCTGCATTCAGCCTGTGTCCATGAGAGCACTGTGCACAGCCGGGTCTTCCAGATCTTGTACAGAAATGAAGAAGTGTTCATAAATGATGCTGTGATCTTCCGAGCTCATTTGCTGTTAGACAGCGAAAGGGTAAGTCATGAATCTACCACTGGCCATGAGGAACTGTCTCCCTCTTGACATTTCCCTCTCTTGGTTAAGAAAATGGAAAGTGAATGAGATGTAATAGATTCTCTCTAAAATCTGACAGACAGGAATTTTGGATTTCAGAGTGCTCGTGCATTTACTTATGTGGTCATGTTTTACTCATCCTTTCATTTCTATACTTGCTCATTCCGTGTGGTCCCAAGTGCAGGCAGTTTGCCCTGACTAACTTACTGTCTCTTTTATCTACTCCTTGCTTTCCCATCTGTGTATCTACCAGACACTCGGTCAGTGAACCAGCCAGCAGAAATTTGTGAGTGTTTATTTTTCACAGAGCTGTGTGTTGGGCCCTTGGGACCAAACTAAAGAAACAGCAGCCTCTCTGTCCTCCAGGGGTGGATAGTTCAGCCATGAAACCTATAAATAAACAAGCACCTTGGTGGCTAAGGTGCACTGCCCTGACTGTAGGTAGGAAGCACCAAGGATAAAAAATGGCAAGAGGATGGAGAGATGACCTTTGAGAATGACAAAGCGGAGATTCATCAACCTTTTCACAGGAGAGCTGACTTTCAGAAATGCTAAGAATTCATCAGACAGAAAAAGAGGAAGGACCTCCTGTGTGCAGTACCTATGATGATTCCTGTTAAGCACCTGATATCTTCCTCTTCTCTCGCCCATTAGTCTTTTGTCCATAGTTTTATAATTTAAACAGTCACCAGTTTTCCTGTCTAACAGTAAAAGCTGCCATTCATTCTTCACTTATTGATGCATGTATCTAGCTAGCTAAGATTTATCAAAGAACTTGCTAAGTACATATTATATATTGGAGATAAAATAGTGAACAAACATGGCATAATGGTCTACCCCTGTAATCTCAGCACTCTGAATGTCTGAGGCAGGAGGATGGCAAGTTCAAGTCCAGACTGGTCAATTTAGCAATTGAGCAAGACCCTATCTCAAAATAAAAAGTTGTAATGTATTCAGCTCAGTAAAAAAAGACTCTGCCTTTATCCACAGTACAAAAAAAGAAATAAGAAAATATCCCTGTATTTACGGCTTACATTTTAAATCCTAGATCATTGCACCAGGCATCTTGGATCCATCCCATCTTAATCCCATCACAACCTTGCTCCCTTAAACAGTTTAAATCCTTTCCAGTTTAACCTTGTCAGGTCATAACTACTTCTGAGTTTGAACAGGGAGTCTGTCTCACAGGACATACTGTTTTTTTCTGCACTTCAAATTGTTTCATTCTGTAAGATAGTAATTTATTATTGTGTAATCCATAGGGCACCAAACAGTATTATGGTTAATCATTACACCCAAATTAGTGATGGTTAAAATTAACTGGGTATGTCTGTAAGACCTGCATACCTTGAAGGAATATATTAGCTATTTTCTAATGCACGTATATCTGCTCATGACAATGAAAGTACTACTAATAGCGTGGTATCCAGAAAATGTGTTCACAAATGCCTGCAGCCATCAATGTGAACAATGGATATTTACAGAATGGACCTTTATTCACCAAGGGTACCATAGGGAATTCATGATACCTTCAATGAGGCTATAGATGAGTGCATGTGGTAACCACAGAGAAAGCTAATCCCAATTAAAGGATACAATGAAATGTTTTAATAATACTAGTAAACAGTGAGAATAGAGGTGGTATGTTTATTTTATTTTATAGTCTGTACAATCTCATTGAAATTTTAGGGATGTTAACCAAATACAGAGAACAGTAAAAGGGATAAACAGCAATTGGACAAGCCAGAGTACAGGACAAACTCAGAAAGGAGAGGAAAGCCTGAGGTAAATATGGAAGGAAAAAGCGCATAGACATCTGATCATGGGTTAACAGTGGTTTATACATTGGGAACTGAGCTCGCAGCAGCCAAGTGCAAGAAGACACATTTATTAACAAAATGCCCAGTGCTCTGAGGAAAAAGAGGAACAGATTAGATCAAAAAGACTCTGTTAATAAAGTTTCATCTCTGTAGGCTTAAAGAATGTATTTCTTAAAGGGAATTCCTGGTGCACCATTATTACAGTCTTTTGGCAGGAACTCTGCCGATTGCAGATTCTCTTGCCACTCTAAGACCTAGTGATTTACACAGAGGTTTGCTTTGAAGGGTGGAGAGTTGATTGCAAGTTCTGATAAGCAGACCAGGATGAGATTTCCACAGGAATCAGACAAGTGTTTCTGAGGCAGAGGGAAGACCAACAGTGGAAAGCAGCAAGTCAGAGAGCAGATTTGGGGAAAATGGATCGGTGCCAGTGACATAAGAATTGTAACTGATACAAATCTAGAAACAAATGTTGAACACACAACCAGCCACAGAAACCCCAGTGAAGGGTACCTGTTTAACTTATAAAGGTTCTTGTGGTTTCAGAAGAAAGAGAGCTGAAATTGACAGTGGCACAGAGGGCCCAGGTGTGGGAAAAACACCCAGGAGATTATTGGTGTGTAGGCAGCTACTGGTGTCAGCTATATGAATGTTACTGAGCATGGTGGCAGAGATAGAAATAGTTGAACCAAAGCAGGATGAAACTAAAGGATGAGCTTTATGCTGGTCAAGCGTAGCCCACAGGACTTGGTTCAATGAAGCCTAGGAAATGGAAGTCTCTAAGTAAGGAGAAAGTTGATAGAATTTGGCTCTAAGGTGTGGGCATGATATGGCTTTGGAGATGTCATTGACAGTTCAAAGGTGTTTGGGAGATGCACAGTTCCTGTTGGAGAGCTATCAGAATTTAGTTGCATTGTAACACCCATCATGCTGATCTTAACAGTAATAGCTACTTATATTGCTTGCACAAGTATTTCATGGAAGGTATTGTGCCCAGTGCACTCTGTAATTTCTCACTGAGTCATGAAGCAGTATAAAGTGCTTTATTAACCCCATTTTGTGGATGAGCATACAGAAATTTAGAGACACTAAGTTTTTTGATCCTAAAGTCAAATCATCTAGAAGTGGCCTGGCCATGGCTTGAACCTAGGCAGTCTAATCACATATTTGTGGGGAGGAGTGTGGTATAGCGCCGCATTGAGTGGTTGGAAGAATAGGTCCTGTATGTGTCCAGGCCCAGTAGGAAATTGGAATAGTGAAAATTGTCAACCCTTTGCATGTGTTTTCTTATTTATTTCACATAATTGTAATTCTGGGGAGCAAACATCATTAACTTACTCCTACTTTACAAATAAGAAATAACAGAAAGGTTGAGTCAGTAGTACAACCAGGACTTGTACCATGGAGATTGATTTTAGATGCGGTTTTCTTAATCATCAGGCCACTATGGAGCTCAGGAAGGAAATGAAGGAAGAGGAGGAGGACAAATGACTCATGATTATGAATAGATTTGCAAGCAACCAGAGAGAAGATGCAGCCTACACCATAGGTGTGACTATAAGGCTAGACCAAATAAACAGAGTCCTTGACAGAATCTGGAATGCAGTGCTTATTACCTAGTTAACCTTGGGGAAAGTGACTTTATCATATGGAGCCTCCATTTCCTCACTTGAGGTAGGAGAACAGAGGTTATGACAAATTTATCAAACAGCTGGACAAAATGTGTCAAAGTCATAAAAACCCAGGGGACGTGCACAGAACCCGGGATCTAGGATGACTGCAGTTCCTGAGCACATGGAACCAATCAGAAAAGTGTTGTTTTCAAATTTTCATCCACATCTGGTAGAAGGAAAAGAAGTCTTGCTACAGGGCAATTTAACTCTGCCGTTGAGTTTTTGATAAGACAGCTACCTCAGTGCCTTATTTACATGATGGAAAAGTCCAGGAACTCCAGATACAAAGAGCATTTCCCCTGATCCTCACCACTGCTGCGGCTCTGTCCACCAGCACACTCGCATTCTGCAGAGCATGCTTCTTTTCCACTTCTGGAAATGCACATCCCCACTACCTTTTCTGAGTGTCCTGTCCAATTTTTTCTTCAGGACACCAAGAACATGGAAAGAATTTCCCCAGAACCCACCAGCAGGTAACAAATGGGAGACAATATTTCTTCATTCATAGTGTTATCCATACCAAATAAGATACTGCATGTACAATGCCAACCCAGGGTCAGCCACATAGAAATTTTCATAAATATTAGCTTCATGTATTGTTTTGACTATTATGCAAAACACGTTTTGTTCCTGGTGGTGAGAACACAACCCGTGAAGGGAAATGCTGCCTTTAGTTGAGATATGACATGGCACTGGAAAGGGAGGAATGCATGTCCATATGAGAATATGTGTGCATGTCCGTGCTTAGAAGGATGGGTTGTTAAGAGCCAGTCATGAAATGAATGGTTAGAAACGACTTCATTCTGGAGCATCCTGCAAGTAAGGTTTCCTGAGACACTGGTGGAATCACACAAATGTTCAGTCTGACCACAGTTCCCAGGGGATTTAAAACTGGAGCTTAGAGTGAGTTCTCATTACCCAGGCAAATGTATGCTTGGGAGATGGTAGAGAGGGTTTACTTTGCCAGTCTTATTTCCAAGAAATTGGTCTCAAGAGGGTGTGTTGCTTTCATTGTGTGTATGAAGTGAGGTTCCTGATTATGCAAAACAAATCTAGGAGAGGCAGTTATTTATAGCACTTGGATTCAGCAAAATGTTAGCTTTTTAAATACTTTTTTTTAAACAACAAAATTTAAACCTTGAGGAACTAAAGATAAATTCCATCCGTATGTCTCTGCCTGAATTAGCTTAACCAAGGAGATGTTTCCAATGAGACTTTGAATAAGAAATTTCTGTCTCTGCAGTATGAGCACATTTCTTGCAAAGAAACCAAAACCCAAAGGAATGGGAAAGGGAGGAACTTCATTCCTAAAATGAACTGGTACTTTCTATGCAGCAGGCTGTATTCCAGGAGCTCAGAATCAAAAATGAATGAAGACCACTTTCTTCCTTAATGCTATACAGATAAGCGCCAACATTTAGCAAGAAAATAGCCAGGGGGTTAAACTATAGGCCAGATGGGTACTGTTAGTGTATGTGGTGGAATTAGGGGCAAACGCAATGAGATTCACGTGTTAACTCTAAACAAAACTATCAAATGCCAGTTCTGCATTGTCAGACCCTGGAATATTATTTCCAGAAGCTAGAGATCTGGAATACAAATGTTTTTTTAAATTGCCTGAATTTTAAGTGTTTATAACTTGTTCAAAACATTTTTTAAAATACCATGGGGAATAAACAAAACAGGTCTGTAGACAGCACTTGGCTCTCAAGTTTCTAGCTTATAAATTGGAAGCAGTTATTATAGGAAGCTTTAAATGCTAAGCTAGAAAAGAAGCAGAGATTTTGTGTGTTACAGAGAAGGGCTCTACCCAGCCCAGGATGGGGAAGGGTAAAGTCCTGTCACACAGGGGAAATATTGACACTGGGTGGGACACTGAGCAGATGTGGTGGTGAAATCTGACACCTCCCTTGCGTCTTGGTGGTGGTATTAAATTCAAGAAAAGAATAACTGGGAATACCATTTTTTGAGCACATATGAGAAGTACAAACATTTTTTAAAGCTAAAGATGAAAGGGGCCATGGATGGAACATGAAATACTAAAGGGAAAAATCTTCCAGTATAAATGAGTAAGTGGTCATTAGAGTCTGAAGACAAAACTGAAGACTTCCTTCGTTAATAACTTAAGCCACCTTGGGAAATGACTTCACTTCGTCCTTTGACTAAATGGAAAATGGTAGCTGTCCTGTGAGGGGCTTGAGAGTCCGCGATCGCTTCATCTCTGACCCTATCCCGTGACTAGTCACGGGAGATTTCACTGCAAGTCATTGCTCCATCTTTTCCAAAGCAGATGCTCTGGGATACTTCCCTTCTTTCTGAAAGAATTCTAGGTTAAACACACTTTCAATAATTCTACAAGCAGTAAGAAAGCTTAACTCTATTTGAAGGATCTTGAGGCTATAATGCTAAATGAAATAAATTGGGCACAAAATATTGAATACTATATGGTTTCTCTTTGCATGAAAAATCCAGAAAAAATAAATAACGTACAAAATAAAGGTGAGCTTGCAGGAAACAAAGGGGTGTTCTTTCTGGAGATAGGAAAGGGACCTGGGGAAGGAGGAAGAGGAGATGGTGAGGAAGAAGGATTGTAAAAGTAATCAAGATGTGATAAGTATGGGTACTGATTTCCTAAAACAAATGTCATTACTATATGTCACAAAATATGCTAATAAAACTTCTTTTAAAAACATACAATGAACTTTCCCAAATTGCTGCATGAGTACTTTCCTTGCATTTTCTGTGTAACACGCCCAGATCACCTGCTCATCCAGAAGTCCATAGAACCTGTATGGAATTCTGCATTAAGCACAAACAATAATAATTTTGTGGTGAGAGTCTGCTTCTGCCTTGGGATGTAGATCAGCTAATTCACTTGGACAAGAGTTGACTCCTGAAATCTCTTGGATTTTGTTTCTCTTGCAGGTGGAAGATGCCCTGAGTGAAGTTGATTTTCAGCTCAAGGTGGACCTGCACTTTACAGACAGTGAGCAGCAGTGAGTGTCATGGGGACCCTTGGATTGTGGTGGCAGGATATCTTCTTCAACCCTGGCTCGCTATTAGGGGAGCTCGTGACCACAGTCCTTGGAACATCTCTCAGATATCCAGTTCCTCACCAGCTGCTATGGGCTGCCTCAGGTTAAACTGAGGTTAAAATGACTGCTTGTGTGTCTCAGGGGCATGCTTACCTGGACGTGCTTGCAACAAATCAAACGTGATTCCTTGCCCCTGCATACCTGAAACATGGACTGAGAATGTTGAATGACTCTTCAAACTGTATGCACCTTTGGCAGGCATCTCCAGTTCCATATACACATACTCAGAAAACTCTCACCTTCCTGGCTTTCAGATCTCATACTTTCTATACTTTACATAGTTGTAGTGCAGTCATAATTGGGAGTTTGAGGGTAATGACCCCACGAGGCCACAAAATTCAAAGCCCCTTCCAAATCAGAGGAAGTTCTATCATGGTTCTACATATTTTTACTAAATATCTGCCACTGTGTTTCAACTCTCTGCACTTTTAAAATCCATTTATGGATAACCTGCTGATTACATAAGTGGGAGGCAAGTCTCATCTTTGTCATAACTGCTTCCTTTAAATTGTTTGTGGCCTCTTCCTCCCACCCCCAGGGAGATCATTTATGTCACTTAGACTCTCTAAATGTTTCCCAGTGATAAATTATCCTTTCATAGGTATTCAAAAGCCCAGCAAAGTGCAGTATCCAAGCTCTAAATTTTCATACAATTTGTAATTTATTTTACTGCCTCTTTCCTCCACTGTACCCTGGATTTAGGCTTAGGGTAAGGAACTTCTACAACATAAAAAGGTACAATGGGTAGATGGAGAATTTATCTTTGTTCCCCAACCTCCTTCTCCATTGTGATGGATGAGTCTGCAAGTGTGAAAGGGTACAGGAGGAGGAAGAAGAGGGAGGAATGGATAGGGGATCATGTTTGATTGGTTGTAAACTGGGCCCTTCCTCTGGCAGAGGCTGTATTACTCTTGTGGTATTCTTGTCAGTTCCTTGGAGATGCATTCATTAGACAACACTCCATGCCAAACCTAATTCCACCTTTGGAATTCTCTGAAATACTGAAGCCTCTTACGGGCAGGAGGCTTATGTCTTGTGGGAAAATCTTTGAGGCTGACTCTTCTCAGAGAACCCACATCTGCCTATGGGACACGCACGAGTTACTTTAATCCCTTCCTGCATTCATGCGATTCTACTCTCCCAAGACTATTCCAGCTTCCCCATGCTTCTTTCCTAGGGGCTTTGCAGGATGAGTCAGGGGCCAGGACATGTGTTTTCCTAGCTCTAGGGGACCTAGTGCAAATTCCCCAGAGGGTCTCTTTTCCTCTGATTTAAAGGGAAAAGAGGTAAAATCTTTCCACTTATATTCTATTAACAAAGTATCAGCACACCCTGACCACTCTAACCACATGTCTGATCTCTGCGACCACAACATCAAGTATTTGGGAATCAGGAGGCCAATGGGCTGATGCTGGTAGAGTTAACCCCATCTCTTCAAATATCAGAAGAGCTTTGACCTAGTGATGCTTCAGAGCCAAACATTTACCCCCCAGGATGTGTTACAGATGCCTTGTTGTCCTTAAACTCAATTTATGAAAATGAAAAAAAGGTGGGCATTTTTAACTTTCCCAGCCTCTGGCTTCTGTTCCTCCCGGCTAATTTTATGGATTGCTCCCCCTCCCAAAGCCTGATCCCTCTCTATTGCTGTGGCTATTTGTGCAACATGAGGAGTTGAGTCAGAGTGCATCTGAACCCAAGCAGTACCTCTCCTGAGGTGTCACAGGCCTCAAGGTGTTGGGCACTGAGAATGGATGTGTGTGGCTGTACAGCTGGCAGGGCCTGGACTGTAGGCTTTTGGTAGTATCTATCTGTGTCCCTGGCACAGTGTCTGGACTCAGTATCTCTCTTATCTTCATCAGGCCCATTGGGATGCCTGGTACTCCCATCACACATGATTTCCCCACTGTCAACTAGTGGATGCTTAGAAAATCTTATCTGTAAGATTTCCTGGAGTCACACACCTGTAGTCTCTTTAGGCAACTGAGACAGAGGGATCAGAAGTTTGAGCCCAGCCAGGACAACTTAGCAAGACCCTGTCTCAAAAAGCAATTGTTTTAAGGGTTAGGGAAAAATTGGTCAGTACCAAAGTCCTGGCTTCAACCCCCAGCACTGAAGAAAGAAAATCTTATCTATAATCTCAGAATCAAAACCACTGATTCCCCTGTTCTCATGTTTTCCTCCACCATCTAGGATCCCTTTCATACACTCCTGCAGTAATCTCCTTGTGTCCTGTGTCCTTAAACTTGTGTCTTTGGGAGAAGTCCATCTACAGCTCCCTGGTGGACATTTGCAATGGTTAGTCACAGAATCCTGCTACAGATTTCAATCTTAGCCTATAAATTACTCTCTATCAATCCCATAAGAAGTTTCAGCAATGATCAGTAGTGGACACAGTAAATGAGATATTCTTGCCACCAAAAGAGTAGGAAGTAGTGATCCTGGGTACAAGAAATTGGTCCAAATTATAAAAAATGCAAGTCTTCCATAAAATATAGGCTAAACTTCTGTATTTTTCCTAATCTCTAGCCTTGTTTATAATATGGTCATCAGTATTAGGTCTGTTATGAAGATTAACAGAGACAGTATATATAACAGGTCAAGAGCACAGCCTGTGGAATAAATGGCTTCTTCCTTTTTATGGCTTCCTGGATGCAAGTCAGACCAGGCTTGAACATGTTGCTTGCTCTCCGTAATACAAAGCACTTAATAACAATCAGAGCAGGGGGCTCACATGAAACCTAGGATTAGCTAAGAGGAACAGGAAGCCAGAGGCTGGGAAGATTGGAAATGCCATCTTTTTTCATTTTCATAAATTGGATTTAGGGATGACAAGGCATCTGTGGCACATCCTGGAGGCAGACGTTTGGCTCTGAAGCATCACTAGATCAGCAGCTTCTAGAAAACAAACAAAAAAGAATAGAAGCATGGTCTCTAATGCCAGGGTTGGAGGGACTCTTGATGTCCACCTCATTCAGTGACTCTCAAGTCAGGTGGGAAGATGATACTTCCTGAGGACATTGGACCATAACCGGAGACATTGGCAGTGATGTCTGGTTGTAGAATATCATTGTTATTTTATAGGTGGAAGCCAGAGATGTTGCTGAACATTCTAAAATATACAGGATACTCGTGCTCCTAACATAGCAGTATTAAATCTCTAAGGCCAGTATCACCAAGGTCAAGCAGCCCTGCTAAAATTTGCCTTACATTTGTACCTGTGGATCTTCAAGGTGTCCTTGGCACTTGTTTACATGAGTTCAGGAAGCTCCTTCCTTCCCACCATACCCCTTTCTGTCCTGAACGGCTCAGCTAGCAGAGAATTCTCTCCCAGGGACAATTCCTTCTTGTGTGCCTTCCCTTGACTGACTTCAATTTTATTCCTTCCTAACACAGCAAGCTCAGTGTGGATGGCCATTCAAATGAGGGAAGTTTAGATACAGGGCTCTCTGCCTGTGAGCATGCTGTTTTGTTATTGTTTAATTTTTGTTTACTGTAGTTTTTTTATGGTAAGGCAGACAGAGTCCTCTCGATGCTATCTGCTATCGTTTGTCTCCAAATCTTCTAAATTGAGACCACTCCTCCACTTCCAGGCGCACAGCTTCCTATCCAGGAACAGAAAGGGCCTATATCCATTTCAGAGCACAGGAGGTCAGTCACCCCTCTCCTTAATTCCTTACTCCCATCGATGTGGGCTAAACTCTTGTTAACTTGCTTTACATCTTTGCTATCCTGAGATATGTTTAACTTCCAGTTGCTCATGCCTATAGTGTTTTTCTGTGTCTCATGGAACCTGTATGTGAAGTGATGCAAAGCAATATTAAACAGTAATCAAGACATGTTATGGAGCCACAAAGACCTCGTCTAGCATTTCAGTGTGGCCGTGTGACTTGGAACAAGTTAATAAACTCATGTTGACTTTACTTCCTCTTCTGCAAGTGGAGTGATGTTGGTAAAAATCTTACTTGCTGTCCAATGAGGCCTTAAGGAGCTGTCCTCAAATTTAAAGTGAGCATGAATGCTAGAAGCTTCCCGAGACTCATGTTGTAGGTTCCTTATCCTCCTTCATCAGTTTCTTACTGATGGAAAAGGTGGCCTTATGCACAGTGTATTGATAGTCATGTTGGGTCTGTGGTTTCGGTGACTCTCACTGGGCTTCTGTTTGTGCATAAGCACCAAAGATCCCTAGGATGCACAGCCACTGGGTTCCTTTCATCTACCAAACCTGCTCCTGGGCTCCTACCCCTGGAGTGGGAGAAACTCTCTTCACCATACTCCTGGAGGATGCTCATCCTGGTTTGCCACACACTCTTGTTCAGCCCAATTTGCAGAGCCTGTGGTTGATTTTTCCAGCTGTAGAGTTATGCTGGTTCTCTTGAATGTCAACACAGCAGTTTGAATTTTGAGGCAAATCAATCCCCTTCTATAATCAAAGAAGCTTGCAAGCCTTGACTGCCAGTTGGTTATCTCTCAGGATGAGACACACACCCTTTGCCAAGTGCAGGAGCAGAGATGGCATCCTTCACAGAACTGGCCCAAGTGTTCCAACACAGTGCTGTGGGAACCATCCATGCTTTTGGTCACTCAATCAAGCAGGTGTACATTTTAATAAGCACATGTCTGACCAATTTCCTCTGGATTCCAAATACTAGATTGGTTTTGGATAGATAGAGATGGATTAGTCATAGCGCCAGTCCTTAAGGTGGCAGAAATTTAATAGAAAGCACAGGATTATGGAGTTGACTAGAGCCTGAGGACAGGAAAAGTGACCTGGGACAGAGGACCAGGAGGGCTGCAGCACTGCACGTAGTCTTGGACAGAGAGCTGAACACCCTAATCCTCACTGATGTGTGGGGTTGGTTTCATAGCCAAGATCTGCTGCATCGTCTTGGTGTCTTCATTTGGCAGTCACCAGAAAAGTGATTGTTGTCAGGCAGGGTATTTGCATGACCGAATAAGGCAATATATGCACAGTGGTTTGCCTGTAGAAAGGCTGAAATGTGGATCTGTTGGGATGGCAGCGGGGAAAATCCACTGTCACTCACATGAGGTCACTGGCTTGCTTTTCAGGCTGAGGGATGTGGCTGGGGCACCAGTGATCAGCAGCCGCACACTGGGTCTGCACTTCCACCCCAGGAGGGGTCTCCACCACCAGGTCCCCGTCATGTTCGACTACTTCCACCTGTCAGTGATCTCGGTGACCGTCCATGCTGCCCTGGTGGCTCTGCAGCAGCCCCTGATCAGGTATGAAGTTAGGTGCAGATCTTATGTGTGGCGTGGTTGAGAGGACCACAGCTAATGCAGACCAGAGAAGCTTCTCCTAGGTTGTAGGCATAAACATGGACCTTGCCGAGAGAAACAGAAAGAGGTGGGAGAGGTGTGATGAGAACATCAGGAACCGTGGGGAGCTGAGGGGCTGAAATTCTGTGACTCATACCAGGAAGATGTTAATTTTTCCATGGGCTTCACTTTTTTCCAGCTGTGCCTCAGTTAAAATGTCACCTGATATTCCAGAACTGCATAATATCCATCTCTAAACAGGTACACTAACATGGCCTGTCTACGTGAAATTCGAATGGATCCCAGATGAGGACAGAGCCAGGCACGTGGCAAGGGCTTCATTTTGCCTCACCTTCCATAAATGGTTTAAAAATAGAAGGCCCATCTGCAAGGGCTTTTGCTTTCTCCTTTACTGATTTGCCCCACAAAATTTCTAAGGTCCGGTGGAACACTGACTCTATGAATTCTGCAAGAGTAGGAACAGCTTTTACAATAGCCAGCACAGTGTGCTGAACAACCATTCATGATGCTCCCAAGATGGCCAAATTGGTAGATTCAGAACCTTTCAAACATCACTCATGCATGTGTGCAAATTGCACACATGCAAAGGAATATTTAGGGGAATCTTGAGAAACAGAATATTGGAAAGGAAAAATTTTCAATTTCCCTTTGCTCGACAGCTTTATCTGGGCTGAGAGTTTAAATGGAAGACTCCAGACTTCCCTAGTTTTGGTGTGCATATGTAAAGACTCTGTATTTGCCTTTGAGTAGGAAATGAGACAGCAGGCTGCAGCAGGAGATGTGACCAGGAGCTACTGTCTCTGAAGTGTACAAACTAGTTAGGCTGTCCACACACTCCATTCCATCTTGAGTACTTCTTGCTAACTATGTCATTTCCAACATGGATAGACCAAGACCAGTGGAGATATCACATGCGTATCAAGTAACCACAGTAGAGATAGCAACACATGTGGCTGGGAAAGGAAGAGTACATTGGGCTAATGGACAAGGCAAGATAAATCCTGATAGGGAAAGAGCGGGCCATGCAGGGAAAATTTTGTAGTCATGTTGGCTTTTGGCAGAGGAAATCATGCATGGAAGTGAAAATCAATGCACACGGCAGGAGCTGAGACTCCAGAGTTAAGCTGAGTAGACACCCTGGAGCCATGCGCCGAGTCAAATAGTACACGGCCCACAGTGCTTTGTTGAGAAGTTTGGACATTTTTCCTGCCCAAAATCCTGATAGAAACTGATCTCTGAAGATACAGGAGATGGTTGGATCTGGGAGTCCACAGGACCCTTTATTCTGGTTCCATTGTGTAGGTGTTTCCTGGGGGTCTGCTGTGCTCTGGGGAAGGTGCCAGGTCTTGCAGCACATCCTGTGATGAGACACCTTGGATACACTTTTCTTCAGTTGCAGGGACCCATCTGACTGTGTGGAGTTAGAGTATGGCAGCTGTAGTTGCAGCCTACTTTGACAAAAATCATTATAATATTCATCATTTGTAGGAACACATGAAGGCGTATCTGACCTTGGGAAGTAGCAGAAGAGACAGAGTCCAGAAAGCAGCAAAACATCATTCTTCAGAAAAGCATTACCCTAGGCATGAGCTCACTCTGAGGCTTGGCAGATAGTGCTTCAGTGCAGAATGCAGGTTGTGTTCTTTCAGGTGCCAACAAGGGACAGCTAAGGAGGCAAGGCCAGTGCAGAGGGTGTGTTCTCAGATCAACTGCCGAGGAGTGGTAGAGCCCAGGATAGGAACAGGTGGTTGATCTTCAGTTAGAGCCAGCCATCATTTTGTCTGGCCTTATGACTTATTTTCTGAGGATCTAAACATCTGTTTCAACATACAAAAAAAATTAAATAAGTAAGAAGAAAAATTTTTCTCAAAATCAGAAGTGGTGGTAAACCCAAAGGACTGATCAGTGAATTCAGTGAAATGGGAAGGTGTATGTTGAATGTGGTAGAAAAGAGTTTAATTCAAGGTGGGTGTCACTGACCTTGAGATACCGGTAGAGAGGTCAAACCTGGAAACTTTGAGCAGAATAGATCAGACCCTGATGTTAAAAGGCTTTCAGCCTCCATAAAATGGCCATAAATGGTGAGCTCTGTTTCAGATTGACACTGTTAGACATAGGGATTTTCAGAGTATCTAGGGATCCCAGGGTAAGCTAGGATTTAAGCATGGGCCTTAAAATCAGATGGACCCATGTGGAAGTTCTGAGCCCTGGCTATTAACTCAGTTCTCTTGAGTGTTGGGGTTTAGTTTCACAGAACACCCCACGAGTGATACTAGGAGGCTGTTAGGCAGGTTTAATAAGGCAGCCATATAAAGCCCTTGGCCATGTATTCAACAGACTAGTTTTTATTTAGCACCTACCATATTCCAGGCCCTGCTCAGGCCACATGACTGGCACTAATAATCACTTAATAAATGGCAGATAACTTTTGGCATGAGAAACGCAGTTCAACTTGGGGTTTGAAAGGAAAGCTTCACGGAAGAAATGGCTCTTGTGCTCTGCCCACGCCATGAGACTGTGACAGTGAAAAATGAATTCAGGAGAGTAGCAGGCAGGTTTTAGCAGTGTCATTAATGGCACATTAAAGAATTGAAAATCCATTTGTTGTGTAAGAAGGAGGCATTGAAGGTTTAAGGAGAATAACCTGATAAGACCTGTGTGCTGTGCAGATGTCGTCAGCAGATGAGTGGGTTGGGCTGGAGGTGACTTTAGGACAAAGGCAGGAGGACAGGGGAGAATGAGTCAGGAGGCAAGAAGCTTCCCACCACCTGCAACAGCAGGGGCGAGCAGGTCTCACGCCTTTTGCTATAATATTAATGAGGATGTGGGGAATCTTAGCAGAAAAGGTAACCTCCTACAGGAGCAGTGCTTTCCATGTCAGCGTGCAGTCCTTTGCAGGAGAAGCGTGCAGATATAGTTGGTGAAGACTGAAACTTCTCCAGGGATGGGGGTAAAAATAGAACACACTGGATTTGCAGGAAGAATTTCTATCTTGGCTCACAGCAGCTAAGAACAAAGGGAACCCTTTCAGGTTGTAGGAAATACCTGTCAAAGAGGGCAAGCACCAGCTTTGCCAGAAAAGTAGTTTTTCACAGCATCAGTTAGATCCAAGAAGTATGAAGCAGGCGTGAAATTAGAAGTTAACCTCGAAAGACCCTTAGCCTTCCCAGAAACAAACCAAAGAAAAGAATCTAGTTTTTGACCTTCCAACTGGATTTCTCCTGAGGGATTCCCATCCACTGGAAAAGTTAATCAGGGTCCACAATTAAGTATATAATGGTTTCTTTTAGTTATTGTTATGCAGTCTGTTTGCTGAATCTACTGTGGTCATCTGTACGCATGTAGCCATTTTACTCTTCTTGCCTGTTCCTCTTATTCATATAGCTGAATGTTAAACTTACCTCAACTTTCAATTCAGAGCAAGTCAGAATAATCAAAATATATTATACTGTCATCCCCTAGTATGGGGCAAAGACTTGGTTTCATGATGCCCAAACATACCAAAATCCACAGATGCACAGGATCCTTATATCAAAGAGTACATATTCTCCTGCATACTTTAAATCCCCTCCATGTCACTTATCATAGTCAATAGAATGTGAATGCTGTGTAAATAGTTATTATACTTTAGTATAAATGCCTTTTCTTCCAAATATTTTCAATTCATGCTTGGTTAAACATGTGGAACCCAAGATGATGGAGGGCCAACTACAACTCAGGTTTTATCAACCCTAGCTGTACATATGTAATAATGACTTTTTATATTTGTTGTATTACCAACATTAGTTACTAGCCTTTACTTAGTCATTCCTATTTTCCAGACAGTAAAAGCTACCCTTTGGCTAATCTCAGAAACCTCACAATGAATCCATGGCTGGAGTTCCTTATCACCCTCTGACATATGGAGAGAAAGAAGCATTGGGAAGTCATAAACACTGCCATGGCATGACAGACAATCAATGCCGGACTCTGCCCCTGGCAGACTGGCTTTAATGGCTGACTGCTGACTGCTTGCCTTTCCTTACCTGATGCTACCTTTCACTATGCATCCTGTACACAAAACTCTTTTCATACACTGCACTTCTCTGTTCACCAGCCTCAGTTTACCTCTATTGCATTCTGTCTAGTGGCTTGTCTTCTTCCCTCTCTAGATCAAAGTTTCTTTAAGGTAGGGGCCACACCTTCATCCATCCAATACCTTAACATGCTGCCTGGCATGTGGTGTGAGCCTAATATTTGAGAAAATAAATTGAATAGAAATATAATATCAACTTTATTTCCTTGTCAATATTTAAAGCAGGAGCATGGATCTCTTGGATGAAATCTCTCTGCTAGTGTTTTGAGCAGCTGTGGTAAAGACGATGCCACTTGGGGCTATAGATTATCCAGACTCTCTGTACCAACAAAGATTTTAAATCCTATGAGGGAGACTATAACACACGTATAAAATAGGATTCATAATATGAAGATCTACATGAAGCAATGAACCATAAATAATCAATACAAAACAGCTGAAAGGACAAATAAATGCAAGCAGTCTCTCTTGATAGATTAAAGAAAATTTTCAAAAGAGTTAAGGTAGAGGAGATGGCCATAAGCCCAAATAAGATAAAGTCAAATGACCACACCACCTCTCCTAATCTTTCTTCATTATTTAATCAGTGGTTACTATTTCACTGCATCTGCTGATCTTTACAGTGAATCACAGAGCAGGGCAGGATCTCTATTTTTGTCTGTTAAACAGGTGACAGTATTCCTGAGTGGCATGGATATAGCGAACACTTTATTATTACGGAAGTTTGGAACATTTCCCTAGACTGCTGCTTGTGTGGATTGTGGAGTAGACATTATTTTAAGTTTTTACATAGAAAGACCCAGCTGGTTTAGAGAAGGACTTGGTGAGAGGAGCTCCCTACAAGGGATGCACCAGAGAGGAGCAGAAGCAGGACTTGCATTGCCTGTGATCAGGCTGCACCGCTGCTGCTGATCCATCCCACCTACCTCTCTGCATGATGCAGCCCTAGGGTTCTACCTCAGTGATCTCTCACTGATGGGTAACATTTAGAGGGGGCACTTTTGTGCACAGTTGCAGAATGTGTGTCATTCATGGCATCAAAGTGCACATGGACGTTGGACACCATGGTCATGAAAACATCAAAATATTCTGTCCAAACACCAGCTAGAACAGTGATGGCAAACTTTTTATAGACTGTGTGCCCAAACTGCAATCCCAAACCAACTTACTCATCACAAAGTGCCAACTCTGCAATCCAACCTAAATACTGAGGTTTTAGTTTAGGGAGAACAACTGTTATCTGATGCTTTGCTGCTGGGCCTATTTGGCTTGTTTGCCCACAGAAAGGGCTCTGAGTGTTGGCTGTGTCACATGTTCCATAGGTTTGCCACCACTGCTCTAGGCGATGAATTCCTCTTTCTAAATGACCCACCCTGTGGGCTCTCCAGTAATGCCATTGGCAGAGGCTAAGTTAATGGTGCCATTGCCTTTGTTGCAACCCTTTTTATCCCCCTCTTCATTTCTCTCCCTTTTAGTTTTACTCGCCCAGGAAGAGGATCTTGGCTTGGTAAAGGAGGCCCAGATGCGGGACAAGAACAGTCAGTTATCTCTCTGGAAAACTTAGTCTTTGGAGCTGGATACTGCAAGCCGACTTCCTCAGAGGTAATGTCTGCAAATGCCCCTTAGAGATTCTTTTTCCTGGCACTTCCCCTCACTAGCTGTCCCTCCTTCTTCCAATCATTGTAACATTTACCACCTACGTTCCTAATGCCAACCCCTGAGGTGGACTGAAGGCATACAGTCCTCATCTGGTTCCTCCTTTATGTGGTCTACTTGGAGAAAATGGTCCTTTGGAGGGCAGGAATCTATGTTCTGGCAGGGTTCTCTCAAATGACGCAGTGACACTGATTTGTTGGCATTGAGCCATGCCTGTTTTTTCATAGAGAATTTCAGGAGTTAATATGTACTAAAATATTATAGAAGCAGACTTAGGAGGCACATGATAAAATCTAGTGTGCTGTTTTGTTTTATTTTGTTTTTCCATTTCTTTTCCTGGCTGTTTCTGGGGGGGTGTGGTAAAGCAGACATCACTGTCTCTTGGAAGACTCAGCTAGAATGGCTTATTTGTGGGTGCTCGGCCTTGAACTTGCTTGTGGTACTTAGCTCAATGGGCTATTTTCAGGACTTAATTCTTTTCCTGTGCTTTTTCCATTTGGGTCCCTTCCAATTATGTGGATTCGGTGCTGTGCACCGACCTCATGCCTTCCCTCCAGGCAAGGCTGCCAAGCACAGAATAAAATCCACTCCCATTTTCTCCTGGGAGCTATGCATGCAAATCCCTGAGAAGCCCAGAGCATTAGCAAACAGCACTGGAATCCACAGACAGCCTTGCCAGAGGATTAGGGAACAGGTGTCCCTCCTGAATAAGCATTTGCTGGCAGAGGCATTTGCAGAGTAAGAGCTTCACAGCAAAATGAGCTGATTGGCGCAAGAAGTCACGAGGCGGTAAGTGTGACACAGCGTGCAGCACCCTTTCACGTCAGTCCGGGCTCCTGCATCCTGTGGCCCTGTCTTTTTCCACTGCATCTGGGACTATTATAGTCAGAACGCATAGAGTGAGCGCTTGTGCTCCTTCCAGGCTCCAACCTGCAGCTTTGCACAAGAGGACTCCTGTATCCTTTAACCTGTCCTTTATCTGTCAGAGAGGGACCAATGGCAGCCTCGTGGGATGGCTGAAGAGATCAAAGGAAACAACTATGGCAGAGCCTTCAGCATCGAGCCTGGCACACAGATGTCTAAGAAAACTCTCCAGTAATATTGTTTTTCTTTTTATTGATCCAAATAATTAAATTGTTACAACATTTCAGTGTGGTCTGATGGATAGGACATGATGAATAGCAGTCTTTAATGCGGTTTTGGTACTAATATGCTGTGTGATCTTAAGCCAGCTACCCACCCTGTCTAGTTCTGTTTTCCAAGAAAGAGAAAGAAAATTGAATGAAATCTTCCAGGAGGTTTCCTTCATCCTTTTCTCTACTGCTTTTATTGCAATAAACTTGCATCTGCCAGGTACCTCTGGGGCATTTGACATATAAATAACACAATGGTCTACTTTCCAAATGAAAGAGAACCAATAACAGTATGCATACACCCCGTGTGTGTATGTGTGTGTGTGTGTGTGTGTGTGTGTGTGTAAAATCTTCAGTAACAGTTGAAGTTTCAACTCAGGGAATATGATATTATGTATCTCTACTCCCTTAGGGGTAGAGAACAGATAGAAAAACATAATTATTTCAAAGATTTGGCTCATGTAGTTGTAGAGACTGGCAAGTCCACAATTTTAAGGGTAGGCTGGCAGGCTGGAATTTCAAGGACAACTTGTATTCACATCCGAAGTCAGTCTGCTAGTAGAGTTTCTTCTTCAGGGTAAATCTATCTTTTCTACTAAGGTCTTCAACTAATTGGATGAGGTCCATCTGCATTATCCACTTTATTCTAAGTCTAGTGATTTCAACATTAATCTCTTCTAAAACATACCTTTGCAGAAACATTTGACCAAATGACTGGGTACCACGGCTTTTCTGCCCAAGTTGGTGCATAGCAGAACCATCATATCTAGTCAATCCTTAGTGTCTGACAAGCTATCATTGAAGGCTAAGGATCCAAAGCGTTAGTGTCAAGAGAATTCCATCCCTTGTCACTGAAATAAGTGGGGTGGTCCCAATGCTCAGAAGGGGATGGACTACATGGTGGAGATACACGGCTGGAGGAGAATATCCTTGTGTTCTTGGCAATGCCTCAGTGCATTTGCTCGTTGGTTTATCTCTAATCAGTCATTTATTGTCCCCTTCTGCATGCTAGTGTCTGTGGCCTCCAAGGGCTACAAAGAGGAGCAAAATTCCATCCCTGCTCTTAAGGGGACCTGTGAATTGGTGTGTGAGATGGAGAAATTATTAAAATAGTAAACCTCACACAGTTGGAGAAGTACGGTGCTGATCGTGTAGGCTCAAACCTTGCAGCCTTCCATTCACACAATGCCCTTTTTATATATTTCCCTCTAAACATGAAGAAGTTGAGACACAGAGAGGTTATTCCCACAGTCTCACAGCTGGACAGGAGCCAAACTGGAGTTTTAATCCAGTGGAGTGATGCCAATCCTGCCACTGACCACCAGGTTAATAGTTACACAAATGACGTGCATTGGTATGTCTTCCTCCAGACTCTAAGACCCACTAAGGCAGGGCACGCTGCTGCTCTACAAACCTGTGCATATGTGGTACATGACATGTGCTCAAGAGACCTTGTAGAATGACTAAGTGTTGGAGGCCATAGAATTCAAGGACATGTGAGTGCACGAGAAGGAAAGCATCAGTAGGCACAGCCTCCCTTCCTGAGCAGCAGACCAGAGCGGGCTCGCTGGTGTGGGCCACATGTGCTGCTATGACAGGAAGGATGTTGGCCACCGGTGTGAGATGCCCCTCATCTTATGTGTGATTTAGAAGACAGTCTTCTAAGCAGACATGCACATGTCATTGAGAAATTGTCCAAGGTCACTGTCTTGCAATCCCTTTCTTTTAAATTGGATTTTAGAAAGTTTCAGAATAATGCTTTCTGCAAAGGGAATAATTGTCAACTCTTCCTGTACTGGGTGTGCTTGGCTTCAAAGCTCCTTTCACACTGAGCCTTGTGCTGAGATGACCTTTTTCCACTGATGGGAAGTATACTTCTAACAGGGCAGACTGGAAAGGGGAAATTGGGGCACAACGCTGACTTCCAGTTTGAAATTTCTCCTTGGCAATCTGTTGGTCTTTTGTCCCCATTTTATTGGGTTCTTTGCATATCAACTTTTCTTTGAATGCCCCTTGCTTTTATGGAGAGCATCCTTATATTATTTTCATGAGGATCTAGAGTCCTAGGTGTAAGATATGAACATGCACTCATCATTATTGTTAAATATGTCGCTGTATGATTTCCAGGCTGAGACCCGTCACACAGTAAAGATAGCACCCTTGCTTTGTGCACTCATCAAATACAGAGACTGCCAAAGCATATACACACTTTATGAAAATAAAAACTTGTATAAATATTTTAATACTGACTTTATTGAGATATGATGAGGTTAAACAAATTACCTTTGACCTCTACCATTATAAGAGAGGCTCGAAGTTGTAACCATTAGCTTCTTGATATTTATTAGTGTGGCCAACTGCTGCTTGGGTGCCCTTGGCCATTGAGATTGTTGCACATGAATTTTTAATTTCTTCTCTAAGGGCTGTCAGTGTTGTGGGTTTTCTTCAACTTACAACATCCTCTAGGGTCCCCCATATGAAGATAACACCATCTGTTGAAAAAATCATGCTAGTTTTCTTTTCCTGAAGTGTGTATGGATTTTATGGTGAACTTTATTTTATTTCTCTGGCACTGTGCATAGAGTTAGAGACTTAGTAGTGGGAAAATCAACTGAGCCCTCTTGGTGGACATCTTCACTTCCAGAGTCCTCAGTGTCCAGCAGAGAGGCATGTAACAGACACAGGAGCTACTTAGGTACTTGTGAATGAAAAACTAAAGTGAGGATGCTTATACTTACATCCTCTTCCATCCAAGAGAAGTGGCCATTGCTAACAGCCATCAGGAATATCTTACTTTTCTCTTGTTGTTGAGGCAAAATACCCAACACCTAAAATTAAAAAAGGAAAGGTTTATTTGGGCTCATAGCTTGTAGAGGTTTCAGTCCATAATTGGCTGACTCCAAGGCAGGGTGGCACATGGCAGAGGGGCAACAGTTCATGGCAGTGGAAGACAGCAAAAGCAACAAGATGGGAAGGGAAGAGAAAAATCTCTTTCTGTCCTTATATTATATGTAGGCTACCTGCTTCACAGCCTTAATCTCAGCGTTTGACCAGAATCAATCACAAACTTCAGATTTAGCCACCTCTGACTGCATGAGGCTTTTGGGGGAACATCTAGATAAAATCCATTATAAGGCACAATACTCATAGTGCATAGAGGGCACAATAGTTTTAGGAACCAACAGAACATTTTAATTTCTTTCAAAATCAAGAAGAAAATATGTTCTAGTCTAAGTCATATTCATTTTACACCAATGTAGTTGTAAAAGTATAATTTGAAGCAATTGCTTTAGGGATAAAAGATCCTAAGAAGGTCAAAGTATTGTGATCACAAAAAAAAATCATTTTGGCTCCCAGAGTGATTACTTTTATTCCTCTGTATTGTCTCCTGATCACAGAAGAAAGTAAAGCTCAGATTCCTAGGAGATATGTAATCCTAGAGTTTGCTTCTCTATTGACCCTGTGTTATGTTAAGCTCATTGCAGGTCTGTGATGCCTTCACATGAATTCTGTCATGTGACCCTCTGTATGGAGGGGCAGTAGATCAATGCAAGAAGCTCCAATATTCGACATTTATGAACAAGTAACTACCTGGGGATGGTTAGAAGTTTCCAGGAAACTGTCCTCAAGGTTCATTCATGCTGTCACGTATCAATAAGTTCTGTTTTAAGTCTGAGTAATACCCTGCTACATTTTTATTGACTCACCTGTTGATGAATGTTTGTGATGTTTTCATATCTGGCCTATTGAAAATAATGCTGTGATGAGCATGAGGGTGCAAACATTACTCTGAGATCCTGATTTCAATTATTTCTTTGAATTTTTTTTCAAAGATAGTGAAATGCAACAAAAGACAACAGAACAATCAAAACAAAGCAGTAGAACTGGTATAGAACTTCAGAGAGAGATACTATGAAAACAATAGCCACTATATTGTATGTTGTTACTTTCAGAATAGTTGACCATTCCATCAGGCATAGCAAAAACAAACCAAAAACAAAACACAATAAAACCAATAAAAACAGGATGTGAAATGAAAAAAAAAAAAGGAAATGAAAATTAAACAAAATTAAGCAAACCAATGACAATAATATTAGGGCTCAAAGAAAAGACAGAGGACAATCCCACCTATTTGCCACACTAGAAAATGTCTTCTACCCAAGAAATGCTGAGACTGTGGGCACCAGGCCTGCAAAACAATCCAGCAATACAAGCATTTGTAATCCAGTTGTCGTGAACCCAGCATGTCCTCCGGGCAAGCAGGATGCTCAGGGGGCAGGTGGGGTCCTTGATTCATAGCCCGCATGCCGGCAGGCCTATGGGACACCACTCTTTATCTCCTCCTGGAGTCCGCGCAGTCGCGCACACTCACCAGGGAGGCAGGCGGGCTTGCTTCTCTGATTTCAATTATTTTGGGATCTATATTCAGACACATGAGATTGCTTGGTCATATGCTAATTCTGTTTGCAGTTTAGGGGAAACTTCATATCATTTCCTGCAGTAAATACACCACTTTACATTCCCATGAGCAGTGTATAAAGTTCAGATTGTTCACATCCTTGTCCTGTAATGACAATGTAAGATTGTCTTCTTTTCTTTTCTTTTTTTCTCCTTCCTCACTTTGTTCCCTCCCTTTCTGCTTCCTTTCCTTTCTTGTTTTATTCTCTCTGTCTCTCTCCCATCCTTCAAGTGTAAAGTGATATCTCAATGTGGTTAATTAGAATTCCCATGATGATGACTGATGTTGAGCACCTTTTTATATGCCTATAATTATTTGTGTATTTTTGGAAGTTTCATTTATTTATTTGTGCTGATGAGTTGTAGGGGTTGCATATATATATATATATATATATATATATATATATATATATATAATTTGCTCATATTTCTCCCATTCCATAAGTTGCCTATAGACATCTGTTGGTTGTGTTCTTGTGGTGCAGGCACTTTTTAATGTGATGTCACCCTATTTTTGCTTTTGTTACTTCTACAATTGGTGCTATATCTAAGAAACTGTTACCAAGGCTAATGTTATGAAGCTTTACCCCCAATGTTTTCTTTAAATAGTTTTGCAACTATGGGTGCTATATGCAAATTCTTAAGTCATTTCAGGTTGATTTTTGTGTACTCTGTAAGATCTGAGTCCATTATTATTCTTTTGTGGATGGACATCTGATTATCCATACACTAGTAAGAAAGAGACTATTTTTTCCCAGTTGTGTGTGTTTGGTATCTTATCAAAGATCATTTGTTTCTATGTAAGGGAGTTCTGGGATTTCTGATGTTATTAAAAGCAACCTCATTGAGGTATGATTGGTTACAAATAGCTACGCAGTGAGTGTGGTGATACATACCTGTAATCAATAATCCCAGGACACTGGGAGGCTGAGGCAGGAGGATCACAAGTTCAAGCCAGACTGTGAAACATAGTGACTTAGTGATACCCTGTCTCAAAATAAAAAAAAAATAATAAACGGCTAGGGATATAACTCAGTACAAAGACCCTGGGTTCAATCACTGGTACCACATCCCAAAATGCATTATATGCATTTGAATAACTTTGGGTGGGCTTGCAATTCTGTTTGATTGGTATCTGCATCTGTCTTTATACTAGCACCATACTGTTCTAATTATAGTAGCTTTGTGATATATTTCAACACAAAGACGCATCTTTCCAATTCTGTACTTCTTTTTACAGATTGCTTTGGCTACTTGGAGTCTTTCATTATTCCATGTGAATTTTGGGATCATGATTTGTGATCTAAGCCAGTTATAGAACAAATGCCACATGATTCAACTTCTGTGAAGTATCTAATATAGTCAGGCTCCTGGACACAGAAAGCACAATGGTTACTAGGGAATTAAGGTAAGGGAAAGGAGGAGACTGCTGCCTGATGGCCTCAAGTTTCTTTTATAAAAAAAGAGTAAGTTCTGCTAAGATCTGTGACCTACATTGTGCCTAAACATGATACTATATTTTATACTTAAAATATTAAAAAGGTAGGTCTCAAATTCAAAAATTTTACCAGGATAGAAGAAAAAGTAAAACATACATTAAGAAAAAGGGTTAAAATAATAGTTACCTGAAGAAAAATATCCTTCTAGTTAAGGATCTATTTAGTGACTATTTTATTACTTAATTTTAAGAATTAAGATGGCAAGAGCTGATGTGTTTCTTTCACACAAGAATTTTTAAAAAAATTCTCCTTATTTAAATGATTCTCTGATTTCATAAAATCCTGCAGAACAAATAGCATGTTGCTATGGGCTACTTGGGCTACGGTGTGCTTTGAGTCTATGACACACTACATTAATTTGCATATGAATGCAGTGTGATACTACAAGTAGTATCCAAAGAAGTCATGTAAATCATTGCAAATTGGTTTTTCACATCTCAGTGTATGGCATTAATTCCTCATGCACTTCTCTTTCCATTGATGAAATTGCCTTGATCCCAGGTGACTGCCTTTGGACACCTGCTCCTCGCCTCTGCCCCCAGATGTGATGGAAATGTCACATGGCCACAGTGAGGCCCTCACATCCCTTCACAGACTGTCCACTGTTTCCCCACCATTTCCTCAGTAGCCAGCATGGTGCATAATGCACGGCAGATACTTAATAAACAGGTGCTGCACACATACAGGGCAAGTGAGCATCAAGGGCTCTAGGCAAGAACACTGGGTTTGGAGTGAGGAGTCCTGCTAAGCCTAAGGTTGAGTTTTTCTATGGAATAACAGTGCTTGAGCTGGCCATTTAACTATTTTGTGCCTCTATTTCTCCTTCTTTTCTCAAGGGGGAGGTGAAATATGCTTGCCCTATAAATGCAATCACCAACATTTTTGGCACGAGGGGTTGGTTTTGTAGAAGACACTTTTTCCATGGAAGGGGGCAATGGGGTGTTTGGGGGAGTAGGATGACCGGAGTGCATTATATTTATAGGACACATTATTTCTGTTACTACTACATTGTAATGTATAACAAAATAATTATACAACTCACCATAACGCAGAATTAGTTAAAACCCAGTGCTTGTTTTTCTCTAGCTAGACGGTCCCAGATGGGGGTTATGGGAGACACTGAAAACTGAAGTGTGCTGTTTATGCCCTGTTTACTCCTTAAACAGGTTTTGGTTGCTGTCATCGCAGAAAGCCCTGTTTCACAAAGATTCAGTGTTGGAAATAGAAGCAGACTTCTCAATTCTTTCATGGAAATTTCACAATACTACAGAATGTAGTATTTTCTCAAACATGTTTAAGGCCACTCTCATTTGCAATCTTAAGCAGTTGACCTTTTCTAGCACAAATTCCATTCTCCTGACTTATTCATAAATGGATCTTCAATATGGATCCATTCCTTCCCAGTTCAGTGGTATTCAATAGTTGAAAGTGTCTTAGTTACTTCTCCTTGCTGGGACAAAATATCTGATACTCACAAGTTAAAGGAGAGAAGATTTATTTTAGCTGATAGTTTATGGAGATTTAAATCCAAAGTCAACAATCTCCTAGGCAGGGTGGCACAGCATAGGAGAAAAGTTCATGGTGTGGCAGGCATGAAGCAGCAAGCCTTCTCTCTTCTTTTCTTTTTTATTCCATTCAGGCTGCAAACCTGTTGGTTGGTGCCACTGACACCCAGGATGGGTCTGTCTTCAGTAACTACATCTTTCGCACTCAAATTGTGGTCTTTACCAACTGCATTGTGGTCAATATTCTGGTCTTCTGAGCTCTGGCCAGAATGATGCTGGCCCCTAAGAATGATGCTTTCCCATCAAGCTGGGCTCACAGTATTCTAGAGTAGCTTCTACTGCCAACAACTTCAAACTTTCCAAATTCTTCCCACAAGTAATTACAAAGACTTCTGAAACACATGTTCAGGTGGTCAGAGCAATGACCCCACTTTTCCCAATATCTGCCTTAGTTACATTCTCATGGCTGTGACAAAATGTCTGTGACCTATAAAAATGGAAGAAGGGTTAATTTTAGCTCCTGGTCTGTAGAGTTTTAGCATATAGCTGGCTGGCTCTAAGGCAGGGCAGCGTGGCAGAAGGGCACGGAAGATAAAAGGAAGTTCATGCTGTGGCAGTGAGCCATCCTTCTGCTTTCCCTTTTTAATCCATCCAGGCTGCAAGCTGTTGGATCTTCCTTCCCACACTCAATTTGCCTCTTCCTTCAGCAAATATATCATCCACATCCAGAACTTGTTAAACCAATCAGAGGACTGATCCAGTATCACACACCCATGGCCACTATCAAACACCCATGGCCACTATCGTACACCCATGGTCACTATCATACACTCATGATCCACTTGTTCCACAAAACCCCATCTCTATGTGCATAAGGCTTTGGAGGGACATCTAGATATAAGCCACACAGGACGTAATGCTCAAACTCTGAGATGGAGCTGAAGGCTGAGATAGGCAATCAAGCACCAGCCATGAAAGAGGAAGCCCTAACCCATTTTCTTTCAAAATCTCTGCTGATATTTGAAACATGTCAAAAATGCCAATATTCAGGTATTATACCCATGATTCCAGTGTGGCTTTGAATGTAGCCATTTTATCTGCTGACTTGAACACAGTTGTCTTCCTTCTCTAAATGACAGGTCAGATTTGTTGAGCAGGCTGAATATGTCCTACAAATAAGCTAATTAGGCAACTCTTTTTGTATCACTGAAATGTGCTGCCAGGAGGGAGCATTTTTCTAAAAATAAAATCTCTGGTGTGGCTATCACTCCTTAGAAACTCTACCTAGTGATTCACCTTTAGAAAATCATCTCAATTCTGAGTGTAAGAGAAGACGTATGGTTCTCCTCAAAGAGCTGCATGAACAAACTTGAGTTAAGGGCATGTACTTTAATGTGGTTGATGATTTTAATCACATCTCACAAAATGTTGTTAATCTCAGGTCACATTTTGTTTAGCCAGCATTTTTCTGTGAAAGACACTGTGTAGACCACAATTCAGCAGTGGTATCTTTGACTCAAGTAGTGAAACTAGAAAGCATCCAGTCATGGTAGCTGTTCTGCTGATGCAATACAAAATGGCCAATGCAGATTTTGAAATATGTAATCATTCAAAGACTTGAATAGGTCTGGAGCTGCAGTGTTGGCTGGCAATAAGAGTACACATAATGTATCCTCATGCACACCCTCCTGAAAAATATAACACACAGAAGCAAGCATTGTTGCTTTGTTGTCAATGTCAGTGGATTTAGTAACCTAGATTGAGTACCAAGGTGACTCACTAATCCTATCTAACAATTGTGCCCCAATATCCTCTGCTATCTGATCAATTTATTTAGTTATGGTGCTAGCCAAAATCTGGCAAGATTGCATGCCACAAAAGCTCATGATAAATGTCCTTAGTAGCAAATAGGTTCAGCTCTACACCAATTGTAAATAGATTCTTACACTTAGCAATGACATTATCCACTAAGAATGATGCTTTCAGTACAGACACATTTGTGGAATAATTGATTCATTTTTTGTGTTCTCCTGTTTAAAAAAAAACTCTAAAAGCTTGTATTATAATATGTGCTTGAACCCTATTTATAAAAGAATTTTTATGGCTTCACTCTATGGTCCATCACCATATATGAAAAACAGTGTTGGAAAATGAGAGTCACTCGTTATAATGAGCTGCGATTCTTTTTTTGGCAATTTTAGAGTCTTATGCTATCTCATTATTAGATCTTTCTTCATTCTCAATGAAATTTTTCAGTAACATTTGCTTTTTACTCATTTGGACTAGTGTTAGCTTTCTGCTTATCAGAATTGTGACTGAGACAATTGAAAAATGAGGAATAGGTTCAGATGGAGTGGTAAGTGTTATATTCTAACCTAAAGTCATCAAAACAGCTGTATATTTGTAGTACATCAACTCATTGGCCACTATAAATTCTGTCATCATATGCATCTTAATTGTCACTTGCCACTCACTAGAAGCACTTTAATATGAGTGTGAAAGTAATTGATTTATTATGATCATTGTGCAGTCAACCCTCTCTGCTAATGTCCATCTCTATTTGCAATGACTCACAGTTAGCATCACTGTCTCAGCTCCACCTCAGATCATTAGGCATTAGATTCTCATAAGCAGTACACAGTTTAGACACAGTTCCCAGTAGGATTCATGCTCCTATAAGAATTGGAGGGTGCTCCCAATCTGAGAGCTGCCAAGCTCAAGCAATAATGTGAATGGTGTGGAGTGGCTGTAATACAGAGGAAGTCTCACTCCTTTGCCTACTTCTCATCTTCTGTAGTGTGGCCTGGTGTTGGGGACCCTGGCTCTTTAAAATTGTCTATTTGCCTATTTGTGAACTCCTTTCTTTCCACTGTTTGTCATCCACTTCTCTAGTCCCCATCCATCAGGTTTTGCAGTGGTTTTATGAATTGCTTCTGGGTGTCACCCCAAAGTTTCATGGACTCATAGGTGGGGCTTTTTGGAACTGGTTGGTTTTTAGGGTATGTGAATATGGATTAAGGGTATGTGATAACTAAATAGGTCTGGCTTAGTTCTACATGTGGCTAATGGAAGCCCTAACTTGAGTGTGGATGGAACCAATCAATATACTTTTTACTTGGGTGGAATATAAAGGTGCAGAAGGAATGCAGGCTGCTGCTTGCCATTTGCTTCTGCCTGCCACGTCATGGACAAGTCATGCCAAGTCTCCTCGGTGATGCTTCTCTGTCATGCCTCTCTGCCTTGGAGCCAGCTGACTGTAGAGTGCCACCTCTACAATCTGCAAGCTAACACAAACCTTTCCCCTTTTAACTTGTAGGTGTTGGGCATTTTGTCAAAGCAACTAAAACAAATGGTGACTTCAGACCCTTTTTCCTTTTCCCACAAGTCACTAACTGAGTGTATAGAGCCCTCTTCAAATCAGTGTCCTTGTCCTGGATCTTTCATATCCTTCTAGTTAGTTCTTGATTCTATTCCTGTTGTAGAGTTGAGGAAATCAAAACTGAAGTAAAGGAAGCAAACCAGCTAAGGTCTATCAGGTGGTGCCTGTTTGGTGGGGTGTGAACCCAGATCTGACTGACAATGGTAACATTTGCCTCTGTTAACATCTGCTCATCTCCTTCAGTCCTGATGTAAGAACAGGGGCTATGGCTGCACCAGCACTGAGCAATTATCACAAGTGTGTCCCTAACAAGGAATCATATCTGTACTTGCTCCTCATGGCCACCGATGAGCTAGAGTGAGTCACACCATGTCACTTTGCCAATGAGCTCCTTTAATGTCTGATATATCATAACTCCAAGAGATCAGTGTGGTACCCACGGGGATGGAAAGGCCACTACTGTCTTGATCACTAGGGACCCTATAACCAGGTTCACTATAAAAAGATTACAACCAAAGCGATGATGTTACACCATACAATTATCATTCTGGCTACTTAGAGGATTGATTGCAGATGGTGAAGGCTGAAGGCAAAGGAAGAATGGACACTAGCACAGTTGTCCAAGAAAACGTGAGATGTTGGTTTGGGCAAGGAAACAGCAACGATAGCAGAGTAATGAGATGGATGGAGGCAGAACTCTGATTAAATCAGTAAAGAAAGAACTTGCAGGAAAGTAAACCCAGTGTTTTCTGTCAAAGTCTGCAAGCCAGCTGCTTAAGGAGAACTATAAAATTGTTTCACACTAAAATTGGAATGGCTGAAACCATTCCTTTTCAATGACCCTAATTTCAGGTATTTACATTTAGAAATGACCATTGTACTGAAAGAAGAAGTTGTGGGATAGAGTATCACCAAGAATATCCTCTGATTCTTCTTTTATGATGCTGTCTGAAGAGTGATTATTTGTTCTTCAAAGCCTACTGTAGTCCTTACTTTTTCTGTGGTGCTTTCCTTGACCACCTGAGTGTTTTTAAGCCTCTTTTTGTCTGTCCTCTTCCCGCATTGTCAGGTTGGCTCTGCAAGCATGCCCAAGTGTCACAGTGGTTATTGGACTTCTCTTGCTCTACTTGAAGGCACCTCAGAAAGACATAGTCATTCATCTTAATATTTACAAGCAAATTAATCTCTCTGCCCAGATAAGTCAGCCACGCTTCCTCAGTAAGGAGATAGGCGACAAACTCCATCAACGGTCAAATTTCTAAGTTAAAAAGGAATAAGAGACCCCGAAAGTGAACTGACAGCATCCAGAATTCTTTGTCATTTATCTGAATTAACAAGGTATTCTGGATGTCAGGACACAAAGTCTGAATCACAAGGAGCACGGGCTGAAGGAGATGGGACTCCACAGAGTGCCTGGGCAAAAAAAGATGGACATTTTAGCCATCTCTTCACCTTGTCCTGTGATCTGACACCCACTAGCCAGCCAAGGCATTGGTAAGAATCATCTCGGTCACTCACATGCTCAAGAACTAGTGATGTATGATGTCACCAAGACAGGAGGGTGTTAGAGGAGAAGGTTCACAAACTTCACAGCCAGACACATGTTGAGGCTGGATATACCTCATCACCTGTATTGTTCCTTCATTTTACAAATGTGGATGGAATTTTCTAACCTGCTTTGGATGCTAGATTCTTGTAATTTAACTAGAAGCAGAGAGACGAGTTTCTCATTGTCAAGGAGGAAAGCTGCCAGGAAACACACTAATTCTTAATACCCATCACCATGAATGCAAAGCTGTGATTATAGGGAACTCAATCCAGACTTTAGGTATGGGGGAGCTTCCCAGAAGGTGGCAATTTTAGACTGTATTCTGAATAATGGGTAAGATGTAGCCAAGAGAAACGGAGAAGGGACAGACACGCAACATACAGCAGTGTGAGGTGTACAGTACAACAGGACACCTGGCTTAGCAGATGACTAGGGGCTGAAATCCTGCTCACTTGCTCCCACCAACTTGTGGGTCAGTATGGCTGTGTCTGCTGACCTTCTCACCAACCCAACTCAGAAGTAAACCTGCTTGTAGTTAGCACAAAGATAACCTGTGGGTTTGGAGTAGCTCTGGAGGAGGGAGAAGGTTGGAGGCTAAGAGACCCATGTGGCAAAGGCCCTAAGGAGAAAAAGTGTAGTGGGATGATGGATGCTGAAGCCCTGGGACGTGGGGATCTGGTGACAAGGGGATGCAGGACAGGTGGCGAGGCTGTTCAGGTGGGCAGGATCTTTCTCCTGCGGGATCTTGCATACTGGGTGCAAGTGGTCAGAGAATGGGCTGATATCAAAGGGTGATTGTGATTATAGAACAGGGTAGGATCTGAAGTAGTGAGGCCAGTACTTCATAGCAAATTTGGTCTTGGAAAGCTGAAGCTAGTGGTTTCATCAAGGTGAGCCTACTTTCTAATCTGAACACCTGCCTCTGCACTTGGCCCTGCTAGTGTCTGATCACCTCCCCAGTTCAAATGTTCTAGAAAGGTAATGTGCTATCTATGAATGTGGCACCATAATATAAGTAAGAGAGTGAAGGGCAAGGACATCAGTGTCTGAGGTAGGTAAAAATGAGAGCGTTGGATTGATTGTGGCTTCAGTTTGTAATGCGACTGGGTCCTCTGTGTGTTTCAGACTCAGGTGAGTGTTCGCTCAGGAGTGCCATAACTGGTTTACCAAATACTTTCATCAGTGCAGATATTGATCATCAAGTATGAGGAAAGCATGCAACTGTAGTCAGACCAGGCAGATTGCTTGGGTGATACGAACAGTTCTGTGAAGATGTATTCAGAGTGGTATACATTTGAAGATGAGCTCTGAACACAAAATATCTCACAAGTCATGAATATGAGAAGACCAAATTTTCTCAGCAGTTCTTGCTCAATGAGAAGTGTCAGTTTCTAACTTTGCATGGAATATTGGTCATTCCTGCAGCTTTTCCTTTCCATTCAGATGTGGAAACATTTCCTGGGGTGTCCTGATGGCCAACAAGAAGGTCTTTTTCTTTTTACTATGGTCTCAGTGGAAGGGACACCAATACAGTGGGCAGGATTTTAAGATTCCACAACTGTATCCCTAGGTGTCTATGCTGCTTGATCACAGCAGGGACCACCATGTGGGTGGTGACCCAGAAAATGCCTGTCTTGCAGTGTGGGGTTGGGTGCAGTGGCTGATGGGATGCTCCCCAATTCTGTCCATCTTTCCCTACAGGTCTGAGGACTAGTTTCCCAGATATGCTCACAGTTAGGGTTGAGGGATGCGATTAGATTCAGGCCAGTAGCACGGGGCAGAAGTGAAACAAGCTTCCACACTATGCCTGATCCTCAGGTCTTTCCCTCTCTTCAGTGGCAGACTCAGGGGCCACGAGTGCTTGACAGCAGCAGCGCGAAGGGAAGGAGCCTGGCCTGAGAGGGGCTGATGTGTGAGTGTGCCAGAGAGCCACTCACGCGTGAGTCCTACAGACTGTGCCAGACTTTGTAAAAACAAACAAAACAAACAAACAAACACACATGTATCACACCAAGTAACTGAAATTTAGGGATTTAATTCACAGAAATTAAAATAATTTAAATGGGTCAGTCACAGTAAAGTGAACATCCAGCTGTACCCTGACAGAACACTGAGGAAAAGCCTCACCTTTGAGAACTTCAAGGGTGGTCCACGAAGGGCAGGTTTCTCAGCACCACTGACATTTTTGGCTGGCTAATCCTTCATGGTGAAAGCTGTCTGTGCATGCAGGGTGATTAGCAGTGTCTATGGCCTCTGCACAAGAGATACCAGTTGTACTCATTACTTAGTTGAGAACTAACCATATCTAGACAATAACAGGTAACCCTGGGAAAGAAACTCGCCCAAGGCTGAAACTCCTGTTCCAGAAGAAGAGGTTGGGAAATAGAACATTAGCTGTTTATGCAGATTTCATGTGGCTGTGCTTGCTGAGGAGTTACAAAAACAGGTGAACTCCGGGAAGGATCAGCTTCTTCAAACAGACACGCAAAGAACAGACATTCTACGCAGAAATTTGGAGACTGGAAGAGTTTGAAAATGCTATTCTTTATTGAACAGAAACATGAGGATTATGTTGAAACAACAACCAATGAACCAAACAACCAATCACTGACAAAGTCCAGTAACAGAGTGACAGGGTCTATGAAAAGTTCTCGGTTGAGTTCAGTGACAATGACATGGATCAAACCTGCTGGATTTTCTTTCAGGGGGCTTCATTGCTACTTCCACTGAGTTCATACAGAGACACCAGGAGGCAGAGAAATGGGGAAACTAATCTAACTTAAGAACTGTGGATGTGTTTACTAAAACAGAAGAAATCAGAAATTCAAAATGGCAGCCTACTGTCTGTTTTGGAAAGTGGTATCATTGAAGCAACCACCAGCTCGGACTACAAGAATGTTCAACTGTTCAGGACTGATGTCAGCCTTTGTTCTAGTGCTACACACCAAGAGATTGGTTTTGAATGCTGTAGTGTTCCTGCTTTGTTAGTCAGCTTTCTGTCACTGTAACAAAATAGAGGAGATATTTATTTTTTTAAATATTTTAGAAGGTTTATTTGGTAGAGAATTGAATGTGATGCATATAATCATTATTTTTTATTCTTTCTTATAAAACAATTATTCCAAATATTTGTCACTTAAAAAGTGACAAATAATATATAGGGAAATTCTTTTTGTCTTATTTATTTGCCTAATTTTAAATCTTTTTATAGCTCTAAATTATTTCTTTTTAAATTTAATTAAGTTTATTTGTGCAATTAAGATATAAATGATGATCACATTTATTATAGGGATTTTGTACCTGTACATAATAGAATTTGATTCTTTTTTCCCATTCCCTACCCTCTATTCATTCCTACTTCCTCTCCTCATTTACAAAGCTCTGTTTTAAATTTATCCTTCCTTTCTCACTTTTTTTTCTTTCTCTTCCTTCTTTTCCACCCACCCCATGCCTAGTTTCCTTTCCCTTTTAGACAGTTTCTTCCTACTTCACAATCCCTATTGTACATGTCAGTTCTTATTTATACTTTCGGTTTCTCATATCCCAGCAATAATGAAACATTTGCATGAGTCTGATTTATTTCACTTATGATTATGGCCTCTAGGTCCATTCATTTAGCTATAACTGTGTCAATTTTAAACTTTTTATGGCTGAGTAATACTCCATTATATTAAAAATGCATCTTTTTATTCATTCATTGGTTGATAGGAATTTGGGTTGCTTCCAAGATTTAGCTGTTATGAACTGTGCATGTATCACTGTGATACGAGAGAGAAATTAGGGAAGCACTACTTTTCACAACCACATAAAAATTAAATACTTAGGAATCAATCTTACAAAGGAAGTGAAAGATCTCTACTTTGAAAATTACGATACTCTGAAAAATGAGATGGAAGAGGATATCATTAAATGGAAAAATATCCCTTGCTCTTGGGTAGGAAGAACCAACATAGTGAAAATGGCTATATTCTCAAAATTGCTATGCAGATTTAATGCAACCTCAATCAAAAGATCACTAGCATACCTCACAGAACTACAGAAAACATTCCTCAAATTAATTTAGAACCAGAAGAGACCTAAAACAGGAAGAACAATTCTGGACAACAAAGGAAAGGCAACAGTCATCACAGTCCTTGACTTGAAACTATACTACCGAGCTACTGTGATAAAAATCAGCATGGTACTGGCAAAGAATCAGACCTGAGAATCAATGGAACTGATTAGAAGATGCAGAAAAAACTCCAAACACACACAACCACCTTATCTTTGACAAAGGGGCCTAAAACATGCACTGGAAGAAAGATAGCCTCTTTAATAAGTGATGCTAGAAAAACTGGATTTCTACATACCAAAGAGTAAAGCCAGACCCATTTTTTTTATTTTTTGTACTGGGGATCAAACTCAGGACCTTGCAATTGCAATTACCTGGCAAATGCTTGAGCCACTGAGCTAAATCCCCAGCCCAGCCAGACCCATTTTTATCACCATGCACTAAACTAAAATCAAAATGTATCAAAGTTCTAAATATTAAAACAGAATTACGAAATCTTCTGGAAGATAGAATAGATACAACTCCCAAAGGCATAGATGTAAGCAAAGACTTTATGAACAAAACCCTGACCACACAGGAATCATCACAAAGATTCAACAACTGGGATGTTATCTTATTAAAAAGCTTTTTGTTCAGAAAAAGAAATCACCAATAAAACAAAAATACAGCCCACAGAGAGGGGAAAAAAATTTCCAGCTGTTCTTCAGACAAAGGACTAGTATCTACAGCATATAAAGGACTGATAAAAATCAGACCCTCCAAATTCAAAGACCCAACCCAGAAATGGGCATCTAAGAAGAAATACAATCAACAAATCAATATATGAAAAAATGTTCAATATCAATGGTCTTTGGAGAAATGCAAATTTAAAAAAGCACACTAAGATTCCATCTCACTCTAGAAAACAGCTAATAACAAATGCTAGCAGGGTTATGAGGAAAAGGAACTCTTCTCCATTGCTGGTTGGAGTGTAGACTAGTACAGCCAATGTGGAAATCAGTGTGCAGATTCCTAAAAAACACTAGGATTAAATGCCTCATTTGACCCAGTTTTTCCCCTTATGGGTATCTCCCCAGAGGAGGAGATATTTATAAAGAAAAAAAGTTTATTTGGTCTCATTGCTTCAGAGATTCAAGCCCATCAGCAGTCAGACACAGTGATTTTAGGCTCTGGTGGGGATTGTGAGGTGCAGGAACCTGTTCAGCTTATGGCCTGAAAGCCTTAGGGGAAGAGGAAAGGGTAGGTTTCCCACAATCACTAAAATTGCTCACCGCAAAGACCTCAGGGTCTCTCTCTAGGCCTCACCTCCTGAAGGTACCCTCCCCCTCCCAGTAGTGCCACCCTCAAGTTCAAGCCTCAACACCCGGACCTTTGGAGCACATTCAACAAGTAAACTACAGCAAAATATTATGTTCCCATGCCCTCCTCAAGACAGGCCAGAGAGAACAGGAAGAAGGATGCTGAACAGCCCTCTAGCAGGTGGGCCCAGGGTCACTAATGAAATGAGTCCAGTGACATGAAGCAAGGGTCCAAAGAGTACCAGAATTTGTGTTCAATGCAGAACACTTGTATAGTTTGGATTTGGCTTGCAGGGAGTTCCGCAAGTTTTTATGAGTTGAAATTTCATCTCCATTATAAAAGGTTAAATTAAGAGGGTAGAAACTGAATCTGGACAAGGTTTTTCACTATGGAAATTTTGGGAGTAGATTAGGGCTACAGAAGGTCATTAGGGTAGACCCCACATGACAGAATCCTGATGAATTTCAAAGAGGGACAGAGACTAAAAGAGTCACAGATGCATGCACTTCCTGTCTCTTGCCATGGGATGCCTTGCATTGCCTGTGGCTCCATTAGCAGTGAGACCATCCCCTGAAGTGGGGCCTTGAATTCTGCCTTAGTTACTTTTCTCATTCCTGAGACAAAATACCCGATACACAAAGTTAAAGGGGGGAAGGTTATTTAGCACATTTTGTAGACATTTTGGTTCATAATCAAGTGCTTCCAACGCAGGGTGGCACATGGCAGAGGGGCAACCATTCATGGCAGAGGAAAACAGCAAAAGCAACAAAAGAAAGGCTGAGACAAGAGTCCCTTTTTTGTATCCAGTCTACCGGGTTTAGGGTGGTGCCAATCCAATCAGTGGATTGATCCAGCAATCACTAACCCTTAATCCCAGCACCTTTAATCCCAGCATTGCACTACAAATCAACCAGACATTCTAGATTCAGCCACCTCCAAAAAACACTCACTATCTCCCCCCAAGACTGCACAAGGCTTTGGACACAAATCTAGACACAAATCCTAACAACTTCAGACCTCCAGAACCACAAGATAAAATAAACCACTTTTTAAAAAAGTCATCCAGTCAGTGTGAAAGCAGAGTAATAAACACTCTTTTCCACCTTTCCTACAGGGCCTTCAGCTTGCCCGCCCAGCGGGATTTCAGAGTCACTATATAACCACGTCTGCTGTGTGTCTTATTTCTCTCCATTCCTAATTGGTATGTTTGTGTCAGTTACCCTCTTCTTTTTCTACCATAGTGCTTTGTAAAGAACAGCCAATTCATGTTTTCAAGTCTTAAATTGGTGGATATAGAAGTATCACGTCCAAAATAATGTCAAGTCCGCTGCCTACCGCTGTGGAATGCTGCAGTGTGAATGCAATACAGTATGAATGGGAATTGTGAACTTTGCGTCTTTCCCCTTGAATACAGGTGCCCTGGGTGTGGGAGGAAGTGTGAGACAGACAGTGCTCAGAGTGGCATCATAGCCAAGAGCAGTCTTATTCCCATTCCATCTTTTCAAGCACATTTGAAGACACATTTTCAAGCCCCTCTTATAGTGAGTTTGGGGCCATGTGTAAGTCCTATCCTAGAAATTATATTTCTTGATGACTCAGGCCTAGCACTGTCTTGTGAGGTGCCTCTGGAAGATGCATGTGAAGGGCAGTGACATCATGAGATAGGAGAAACCTGGAACCCATATCACTGCCTGTGCTGAAAATGCCCATTAAGCCTGTGATCTGCAGTGGTGTTCACCACTATGACAACTCAGTGTTGACAGTGTCATGCACTGAGAATACAGGGACTCTTGTTATTTCAGCCCCACCTAATCTGCTCTGACTATAACTGTGAATCGCTAAGAAAAGTCGCCTTAGATGAAAAGGCCATATTCATCAAAGCCCAGGAGTCTAATGTGTAAAACCATTAGTCTGTGGCATAGTTTTGAGATTCAGTATAAGTGGAGGGCTTTAGTGATAAATGGGCCAGATCATGCAAGAGCTCCTTTGCCAGGCCCAGACATACATGAATAAGTTGTTTTTATTTTTTTCTGACTCAGCTTCTGGCAGGCCTTGTGCAAAAATTACCAAAGAGAAGGATCCAGCAGAGGTAACACATGGAGAAAGCAAGCACTGCTATGAACCCTCTAACTAGGAGCTCTAAATGTCTCCATGATAATTAGAACGCCCAATAGCAGACTCCATTTTGGCCTGTGTCACTGATGTATGTGTGAGTGTGGTGTTTGCCCATCTGCATGGCAATGTTTGTTGCACTGTTATGTTTGCAGGGAGATAGAGCCACCCCCACAGACACAGCTGTGTTCTGTTTTGAAGCCAGACATCAGATTAACAGGACAGTGCACACCTATTTCCCAGAGGCACTGACTCCCTGACTTCAGCCTCCAATCTTCCCCAGGTCAGAAAGAACAGATGCTGCTGCTGGGTGACTGGAGAACTTTGTGGGAACCAGGGGGACATCAGGGTCTTGCTCTGAAATGCAAGCAGCACTCACAATCCAGACACCCTTCTTTTATTCTCCCACATCTTCTTGTATTCCACGCTGGCCTCTGGGTTCTGCCCGAGTTAGAGTGGAAGAAGAAGTCAGATGTGTAACCTGAAAGGGGTGGGGTACCTGCCAGACTCCCCCAGTGATATGACTCAGAGTCTGTAGTTCAGCTCAGCTTCTGAAACCCATCTTGTCAAACACAGATCTGTCCCCAGCATGTGATTGTCGAACTTCTTGGTGTTTCAGATCTCAGTTCTTTCTTTAACACTGTCATAGACATAAGAAGTCCCTAAAGTCTGTACTTCTTACGACTCATTAGTTGTAAACAACTTGAGGCTAGGGCCGGGCTTCAGGTAAAGAGTGTTTTTGCTGGTTGGCAATTGAGGGTGAAGAACAGTTATTAACAAGAAGTGGATATCAAAATCATACAGGAAATGTTTTTTCATATATTATGCATAATTGGGTCAGAGTCTTAGAGACACTGATCAACCTGACTAATGTGAAGTTTAAATATCATGATATACTTGCATCTCTCCCTCTCTGGTAGGTGAATTCATTCAAAGCCTCCTGGAAGGTGCAGAATTTAGTGTTACACATATAGGTTCAAACTGAAGATCTGTCTCATGGGTTTTTTATCTTATCCTTTAACTTCTCTGAGCTAGAGGTGACAAACATGTAATGTTTCCTGCACAGTGCCGGATCTCAAGAACTTCTGTGGTTCAAATGGGAATAGTTGTCTGTCTGTAGAGAAGGAGCAGGAGTTGTAATGCAGAAATGTCTGCATATTCTGTTAGGTTTGGCTGATCATAGACAGAAGGACTTATTGCAGAGATAGAGACAATGGAGAGTTACTTTTCAGTGGATATGCAGTTTGGGTTGTGCAAGATGAATGATTTACAAATCTACTGCACCATATAGCCTTTATAGAGAACAATATTATTTTTCAGTCTTAAAAATTTGTTGAGAATAGTTGTCATGTTACATGTTCTTAATACAAAACAACAAAAAAAGAAATGGTAAGCAAAAATAAACTACATCAAAGAAGCAAATGATATATATGACATTATCTTGAGTGTGGTGATGGTTTCACAAAAAGATGCAGACACCTAGATTTATCAAATTACATATATTAAACATGGGCAATTTTCTCTATGTCATCTATACCTCTCAAAAACTATTAAAGTCATAATTTAAAAAGAAAGGCGACAAGTGTAAGGAACAACCAAACAGAGACCATTCTACAGGCTTTTGTGAAAGCAACAAGGCACATGGTTTAATACCTGGGTGCAGGCAGACAGAGGGCAATGAGGTCATCTGTAGAGAACAAAGAGAATTGGACCTTTTTGTTAGGAATTGAAAGAAGACGAGTGACATTAGTCAGGAAGATGTTAATAAACGTCAGTGGTCAAAGTTCTCTGGCTGTCTTGCACCTCAGTAGGCAAAGTGCTTGAGGCATCCAGTGTAAATTTTGGAGTATCTCCAAATGTCTGGGGACCTACAAGACTCCTTGCCCTATCTTATCTTTTTTCACAACATCCTGTGTTTGCCAAGGTCAGCCTCAATGCTAAGCTGAGTCTCTTCTGAGAACAATGCATCTGCTGGTAAATAGGTTGGGTGCTGGACTGTAAAGAAATTTAGGAAATTTAGAGCCTTGGCCATCTCTACCTTCAACCCACACAAGGGACCCTTACATACACTTGTACTTTGACATTTTCTCATGTTTTACAGGTTGACTCCTCTGTTGGAACCAGACTCTCTGGCATCTTATTTTGCTAATTCCTGTTTGTTGTTCAAGATTCCACACAAACCTTCTTTCCTCCAAAATTCCATCTCAGTTCTCACATCTCCCTTGTAGTCCCTGGCTTGGTTAGGAACCACTTCTCTGCAGTGCAGATGTGCTCACTTCTATCACTCCAGCCTCTCTATTTCAATGGTATTGCTTAGTCTCCTGCCAGTCATTTGTTAGATTGTAACCTCCTGGCTCTCAAGTGTTGGGGTAAGAAACTTACTCTTTTTTTAAAAAAAATATTTTAAAGAAGAAGAAAAACACAGACAAGAAATGCAAAAAGCAAAAGAGACAAACAACAATAACGAAAAACCCAAAACAACAATATAGGCTGTTTAAATGAGATGATAGGAATTTAACAATGGTTGTTATATTGCATATTATCTTCAAAATAGTTGCTTAGGTTACCAGATATAGATATGCAAAGTTGACCTAATCATATGAATATTAAGTTATTTCCAAGAACTAATAGAGTTAGTAGCGCAATCATCTTATGTGTATATATTTAAATTTATATCTTTTTCTTTTCCCTTCTTTTCTCCTTTTCCCGATTCCAGGTATTTTTCCCCTTTGAGTGGTTTCTTATTCTTTTGCAATATTTACTGCAGGTTTTGGATCTTATCTACTCTTCCATTTTCTTAGACTAGGGAGACAATACAGTATTTATATGTGTGAGTCTGATTTATTTCACTTATGAGTATGGTCTCAAGTTGCATCCATTTACCTACAAAAGTCTCAGTGCAATCCTTTTTATAGCTGAGTAGTACTTCAGTGTATAAAAATGCCAAATCTTTTTTATGCATTTGTCTTGGTTAATTTTCCCTTGTTGCTGAAACAAAACACCTGACACCCAAAATTAGGGAAGAAAAGGTTTATTTATCCTACAGTTTTTAGAGGTTTCAGTCCATAATCAGCTGGTTCCAAGGCAGAGTGGCATGGCACTGAGACAACACTTCAAGACAGCAGCAGAACAAAACTAGGCAGAGTAAAAAGGGACAAGGGCAAGCCTCTTTCTCTCCCTTATATTGTAAACGGACCCCCACCCCCAGGGTGAGTGTAGCATTAATCTCCTTGCCCTGCTTTGCACTAGATGAGGATGTTTACATCCTCCTGGCTTCCTGCTAAGTCTATCAGTTAAACTTCTGACCTTCTCAAATTGACACAGTGAACAGGTAACTGCTTGTGTTCTATACCCCAGGATGTAGAGCTGCTGAGTTACTTAATGAAGCTTCTGGACTTCTCAAGTTGACACAATGTATAAACCATAACACCATTCTTCAGTTGTTACACATTTGGACTGGTTCCAAGATTTGGCTATTACATATTGTGCTGCTACATCAGTGCACATATATCACTGTGGTATGATGTTTTCAATTCTTTTGGGAAAATGCCCAGAAGTGGAGTAGCTGGGTCAAATGGGATCTCTAATGGCAGTTTTTGAGAAACCTCCACACTGATTTCCACAGTGGCTATAGGAGCCTGCACTCTCACCAACAATGGAGAAGAGTTCTTTTTTCCCCACAGCCCCTCCAGCATTTGTCATTTGTTGATTTCTTGCTTTTGGTCATTCTTTCTGGAGTGAGATGGAATCTCAGCATGATTTTAATTTGCATTTCTGTAATGATCAATGACACTGAAAATTTTTTCATATATTTATTTGCAATTTTTATTTCTTCATATGAGAATTGTTTATTCATCTCACATGCCCATTTTGAATTGGGTCTTTGAATTTTGGTGGTCTAATTTTATTAATTCTTTATATGTAATAGTTATAAGTCCTTTGACTGAGGGACAGTTGACTAAGAATTTTTGCCAATTCATGGGTTTTCTTTTCACTCTGTTGGAGGTTTCTTTTGACATGCAAAAACTTTTTAATAAGGAAAGATCCCCATTGTTGATTCTGGGAAGTATTTCCCATGCAGCTTGATTTTTGTTCATAAACTATAGCCCTACCACTATGTCTTCAAGATTTCCATCTACTTTGTCTCCCAGCAGATTTAGTGGTTTCTGTTTTAATATTTAGATCTTTGATCCATTTGACATTAGTTTAGTGTCTGGTGATAGACATGGGTCTAGTTTTAGTCTTTGGCGTGTGGAGAGCCAGTTTTTCCAGCACCACTTGTTAAAGAGGCTGTCTTAGTTCCAGTGAACATGCTTGGCATCTTTGTCAAAGATAAGATGGCTAAATGTGTTTGTAGTTGTGGCTGTATCTTCTAATCTATTCCACTGATCTTTAGGTCTATTTTTGTGCCAGTACCATGCTGATCTTATTGCAGTAGCTTTGTAGTATAATTTCCAGTCAGGGAATGTGATGCCTCCTGCCTTGCCTTTGTTGCCCAGAATTGCCTTTGCTATAGTAGATCTCTTCTGGTTCCAGATGGATTTTAGGAATGATTGTATAGATCTGTGAGGTATGCTAATGCTATTTTGATTGAAATTGCATTAAATCTGTATAACGTTTTGGGAGAATGGCCATTTTCACAATGTCTGTTCTTTCTATTCATGAACAAGGAATGTCTTTTCATTTTCTGAAATCCTCTTTAATTTCTTTTTTTCAGAATACTATAATTTTCAATGTATGAATCTTTTACTTCCTTTGTTAGATTGATTCCTAAGTATTTCATTTTTTGGATGCCATTGTGAAAGGTGTTGGTTCCCTTATTTCTCTCTTAGTGAGTTTGTTGTTTGTGTACAGGAATGCTATTTAATTTTTGAGTGTTGACTTTGTATTCAGTTACATTACTGAATTTGCTTATTACATCTAGAAGTCTTTCAATGGAGTTTTGAAGGTCTTCTATGTAGAGTGTCATATCATCTGCAAATAATGATAAATCAACTTCTTCCTTTCCTATCCTTATTCCTTTTATTTCTCTGTGTTGTTGGCAAAATATTTCCGCAACTATATTGAATAGGAGTGGTGATAATGGACATCCTTGGCTTGTTCCTGATTTTAGTTTGAAAGTTTTCAATTTTGTTCATTTAGTGAAATGTTGTCAATTGGTTTATTCTATATGGCTTTTATTAGATTTAGGTAAAGACCATCTATCCTATTTTTTCATATGGTTTTAATCACAAATGACTGTTGGACTTTATCAAAAACTTGCTGCATCTATTGATATGATCATGTTATTCTTATCTTGGCCTCTGTTGGTATGGTGTATTATATTTATTGATTTGTGTATGTTGAATCATTCCTGATTCCTGGGATGAATCCCACTTGGACATGGTGTATAACCTTCTCGAAGATTTGCTACATTCTGTTTGCCAGTATTTTATTGAGGATTTTTGCATCTATGTTCGTTAGGGAGACTGGTCTGTAGTTCTTTTTTTTTGGATGGGTCTTTCTCTGGTTTTGGTATTAGGGTAATGCTTGCTTCCAGAAATGAGTTAGGGAGAATTGCTTCCCTTGCAATTTCACTGAAGAGCTTGAGGAGTGTTGCATTTAGTCTTCCCTAAATTTCTTGTAGAATTCAGCAGTGAATCCATCAGGACCTGGGCTTTTCTTCCTTGGTAAGTTTCTAATTACATTTTCAATTTCATTAACTGACATTGGGTTATTCAGCAGTTTTATATCTTCTCGATCCAGCTTTGGTAATTCACATGTTTCTGGGAATCTGCCCATTTCTTCTGTGTTATTGAACCTAGGAGAGTAAGGTTTTTCAAGGCAAGTATTGATGATCTTTTGTATTTCCACAGGGTCTGTAGTGATTTTACCTTTTAAATACCTTATTGTATGAATTTGAGTTTTTTCTTTTCTTTTCTTTTCTTGATAAGGTTGGCTAGGGGCTTGTCAATTTCATTTATTCTTTCAAAGAAGTAACTCTTTGAATCATTAATTCTTTGTATTGTTTTCTTAACCTTAATTGTGTTAAATTCTGCTCTGAGCTTTATAATTTTCTCCCTTCACTGGGTTTTGGGATTGACTTGCTCTTCTTTTTCTAAATGCTTGAGGTGTAGCATCAGGTTGCTTATTTGTGTTCGTTCTATTATTTTGTTGGGGAATTCACCTCAATAAATTTTCTTCTGAGGACTGCTTTCATTGCATCTGACAGGTTCTGGTAAATTGTATTTCCTTTTTTTTTTTTTTTTGCTTATAGATATTGTTTAATTTCTTCTTTAATTTTCTCTGTGACCCACTGTTTATTTAGGAGGGTATTATTTAATTTCCATGTTTTTATGGAGTTTTTGCAGTTTCTTTTATCATTAATTTCTAGTTTAATGGCACCATGATCAGATAATATGCATGAAATAATTTTGATTATTTTGTATTTACTTAAGCATGTTCTATGGGCCGTCATATGGTCTATTTTAGAGACTGTACTGTATGCAGCTGAGAAGAATGTGTGTTCTGATGTTGTTGGGTGGAATACTCTGCACATGTCTACTAAGTCCATTTGTTCACAAGTTTGATTCAGTTCTGTTACTTTTTTGCTTTTTTTTGTCTAGTTGATCTGTCTCTTTTTGTCAATGAGATGTTAAGGTCTCCCTTTATAACTGTGCTATTGCTTATTTGATTTTTCGTGTCTGTTAATGTTTATCTTATATGGGTGGGTACTTCCATATTTGGTGCATATATATTTAAGTTTCTTATCTCTTCCTCTTCCTCCTGAAGTTTTCCTCTAACCAGTATGTAGTGACCTTCTTTATCTCTTTTGATCTTTCTTAGTTTGAAGTTTGCATTGTTGGTAAACCTAATAGCTACCCCTGCTCTTTTCTGGGTTCCTGTCACATGAAGTATTGTTTTACATTCTTTGACTTTCAGTCTATGAATTTCCTTCTGGGTTTGATGGGTTTCTTGTATACAGCATGTGGTTGGATGTTATTTTTTGATCCATTCTATCAGACTGTTTCTTTAATTGGTGAATTAAGGCCATTTACGTTAATTCTTATGACATATATATGTATATATATATATAAATTTATTTTCATGTTATCTTTCTGCTGTTGGTTCTTTACCTTTGCCCTCTGTTCAACTGTTTCCCTGCTTGGTGGTTTTTTCTCTTTGCTGTTCTTAAAATCGTAGTCATATTTGTGTCTATTTAGAATATCTTTCAGTACTCTTTGTAGTGTTGTTTTGGTGGTCATGAAGTTCCTCAGTTGTTCATTGTCATGGAAGTATCTTATTTTTCCATGAATTTTGAAGGATTGTTTTGCAGGGTACATCAATCTTGGTTGGAAGTCGTTTTCTTTCAGGGTTTGAAATACTTCACTCCATGCTCATCTTGAATTCACAGTTTGTGTAGAGAAGTCTGCTGTGATTCTGATGGGCTTTCCTTTGTAGATTATTTGTTTCTTTTCTCTAACAGCTTTTAATATTCTGTTCTTATGCTGACTTTCAGGGATGTTGATTATTATATGTCTGGCTGTAGATTTATTTTGGTTATGGCTCACTGGAGTTCTATATGCTTTACTTATCTGTATGTTAGGTTTTTTTTCCCATAGTTGGGAAGTTTTCTGGTACTACTTCTATAAATATTATTTTCATATCATTTGTGTTGTCTCCTTTTTTGTTTACACCTATAAAGCTTATATTGTTATTCTTTGCATCATCTTACAACTGCTAAATTGTTATTTCCTGGTTCCTTATTAATTTAAGAAATGTTTTCTTTTTTGGTCAATAGTTGCAATCTTGTCTTCATGGCCTGAAAGTCTATTTTCACATTTGTTGAAGCAGTTTTGCCAGCTTTTGATAGCATTTTTTATTTCTTGGATATCTCTTTGAATCTGTTTCATGCATTCTAATTCTCTCTTATAGTGTTCATTCAAGATTTCTACTATTTTCTTGTGCTCCTCTATTTTTTTTCACTATGTCTTCTTTAAATGTGTTCAGCATTTCTTTTATTACATTTATCATTTCTTGTTTTACCTGGGAGATTTTTTGTGATCTGATTTTCTTTACAGCTTCATGGAGTTGTTTCTTTACTTGAGTTGCTATATTTTCAGCAATTTCAAGTGTGTGGCTTATACTTTCTTCTATGTCCATGTCTCCTGGACTTGTTTGGGATGGGCTAGAGATTTGAGATCATATTTTGCTCTTTCTTTTTGTCATTTTCATGTATTCCCCTGGAGAAGCCAAATGCAAAGTCACAGTTACTTCCTGAGTTAGTGATGGCTCTCCATACTGGAGGGTGTCTTCCCAGCTGAGTGTGGATCAATAGGCAGGCCTTATCAGGTCCCAAGTGGCATAATGAGGCTTCCCGGCTGGGTAAAGTATGCTGCGCAGACCTTCAGCAGGCCGACACACCAAGGCTCTCTGGCTGCTTGGGCTTGCTGAGTGGGGCCTCACCAGGTCCTGAGCACCACACAGAGGTTCCCTGGCTGGGTGGAGTATGCTAAGCAGACTTTCAACAGATCACACACAGTGCACCAAGGCTCCTTAAGCTGCTTGGGGTCACTGGGAGGGACCTTACCAGATCCTGAATGGCATACTGAAGCTCCTTGGCTGCTTGAAGAAACTCATACTTCACTGTGTATTTGCAGACCTGCAAAAGCACTGTAAGTGGACCTGGGTGGCTAGTTCTCACCATAGTGCTCTGGATGCTGTCCCCTACTGAGTGTCACATCCATGATAGCTCAGTAAACCAGATATTACCAAATGTATTTTGAAGACCAAGAAGGCTGAAGTGCGGAAAATAAATAGACTGGCCCTTGGAAATGTATACCAGAGCTACAGTGAGCTATGAGGCAGATTCTGTTGAACATATGTGTGCACCACCATGAGTCCACTGTGTGAGGAGCTGCATGACCCTTACAGTGGGCTCACACTCATCCAAACCTTATCTATACCATCATCTCAGCCTCACATGCAGCTGGCACTAATTGTCTTAGAAATACAGCAGACATGCTTACTGAGCCAGTCTTTACTCACAATTGCCCCAGATGAGAAAACAGACCATAGTTTAAGAGTTACTATTTATTGAGCAGTTAAAACTCTGTCATGAGTTGCTGAAAGTAATGTTTTTTAGATTTTACTTTTCTGGCCTATAGAAATTACCAGACTTGGAATAAAGTAATCCGTATTTAAATGGAACTTTACTATTTATAAGTCCTTGTCTTTGAGTGAGTTATTGAACTTCCTGAAATGCAGTAACCCCTGGTCTGTACAATAATAGCAGGGGCCCCTGTTCCTTTCCAGTAAGTTTGGTCATTACTGTATTTTTTGCACTACTTTAATCATTGATGATACTATGGTGATTAAGATAGATGCTGCTATGGTTTATACATTGTGTCAACTTGAGAAGTCTAGAAGCTTAATTAAGTAAGGCAGCAGCTCTACATCCTGGGGTATAAAGCACAGTTACCTGGCCATTGTGTCAATTTGAGAAGATCAAAAGTTTAACTGAGAGACTCAGGAGGGAGCCAGGGGTCTTACTTTGTAAACATCTTCATCCTTTGTAAAGAAAGGCAAGGATGTTTGTGAAGCTACACCCACCGTGGGGGAGGGGTGTCCTGTGTACTATATAAAGGAGGAGAAAAGGTTTGTTCGTCCCCCTTTTACTTTGGCTGCTTTTGTTTGGCTGCTGCCTTGAAGTGTTGTTCCTGTGCCATGCCACCCTGACTTAGAGCCAGATGATTGCAGACTGAAACCTCCAAAAACTGTAAGCTAAATAAACCTTTCCTTCCCTAATTTTGGGTGTCAGGTGTTTTGTCACAGCAACGAGTAAAAAGTAACCAAGACAGAATTTGGTACCAGTGGAATGGGGTCATTGCTGTGACTATACCTGACCATGTGGTTCAAGAGCCTTTGGAAATGGCTTGTGGGAAGAGTTTGGAAATGTTCAGAGATGTCACCTGAATGCATAGAGCTGGAACAGCTTAGACTGTTCTGTAGAGGAGATTCTGGTCAGAGGTCAGGAAACCAGAAGGTTGAAAGAAAGACTGCTGGTAAAGGCCAGGCTCGGGAGGTTTCTGCTGGGAAAAAAGGACTGCATTGGTTGCTGGACTCCACATGATGTGTGCTACGGCTTGGCAGAAACTTTGTCTGCATTTTGTTCGTGTCCAGAGACTTTGCCTAAGACTGAGATTAAGGACACTGGATTAATTAATCTGGCAGAGGAAATCTCAAGGCAGCAGAATGTTGAAGTGGTGGCATGGCTATTGTTGGGGGCTTTTAGCCAGATTTATGTTGGAGATCAAAAGCAAAGAGCCCAGCAGGATAATTTAAAACATGAGTTTGGTCAGAAAGCTGTGGACTGTAAAGAGAGAACCGAGATCTCCATTTTTGAGAAGGAACCGAATAGAAAAGATGGCCTGGGGGCATCCCAGGAAGAGGCAGGTGGTCCCCACACTTTGCAGCCTCAAAACTGCAAAAGTGAAAGACTTTGCTTGGAGGAGAAAGCCTCAGAACATCATGTTCCAGAATGGCAGCGGTGGCTGCACCAGGTTCCAGAATGGAGACAGCATAGAGAATCTGTTCCTCAGAGTCAGGTTCAGGGTGCCCAGCAATCCAGGCACTTGATACCTATAGTCAAGAGAGAGGAGAGCCTGGCTACTGCTCCAAAGGGTAGCAGACCTTGGCATTATCCACGTCGTGCAAAGGTTCTGAGATTAAGAAGTCTTCCACCTCGATTTCAGAAAGCCTGGGAGGCCAGGCAGTGTGCCCTTGAGAGGGCAGGATGTGAAGCTATGAGTGTGAAGCCAAAAGTGCAGTGGAGACCTCAGAAGTTTGGAAAAGCCAGGAGTGTGGATCATCTAAGAAAACCTGCAATGAGGGAGCAAAGTCAGCCCAAGAGAGAAGCTGTGGGAGTTAAAACCTGTGGAAATGTCACAGGGGTGGAATCACTCAAGCCTTTTGGGGCTTGCAACAAGATTGCTTCAGATGCTGAGCATAGAACTCTAGGACTTAATGTTTGCCCTGCTGGATTTTGGCCTTGCTTTGGTTCTAATGCTTTGTATTCTCCTGTTTGTAACTTTTGGAATGGTAATGTTTACCTTGTGCCTTTATATGTTGGAAGTGTTTAACCTTGTTTTCATTTTTACAAGAGGTTACAGTTAAGAGTTTGCCATAGATCTTGGAGGAGATTTGGGACTTGGACTTTTCAGCAGAGCTGAAACTGTTAGGACTTTGGCAACTCTTGCACATGGACTAAATGCCTTTTGCATAAGGGAATATGCATGAGTCTTTGGGGGTCCAAGGAGAAAATGTTGTTTTGAATGTAATATAGTGTGTGTAGACTTAATGCTGGTTCTTAAGGATTGTTAAGATGTGTTACAATGCTCAAGTTACAAAATGTTAAGAATAAGCATGCCTTGTATCTGGAGACTGATTTAAGGAAATGTATCTGTTTGCCAAGTTGACAAGGGGTGGATTGCTATGGTTTATACATTATGTCAACTAGAGAAGTCTAGAAGCTTAATTAAGTAAGGCAGCAGCTCTACATCCTGGGGTATAGAGCACAAACAGTTACCTGGCCATTGTGTCAATTTGAGAAGGTCAAAAGTTTAACTGAGAGACTCAGGAGGGAGCCAGGGGTCTTACTTTGTAAACATCCTCATCCTGTGTAAAGGAAAGCAAGGATGTTTGTGAAGCTACGCCCACCCTGGGGGGGGGTCCTGTGTACTATATAAAGGAGGAGAAAAGGTTCGTTTGTCCTCCTTTTACTTTGGCTGCTTTTGTTTGGCTGCTGCCTTGAAGTGTTGTTCCTCTGCCATGCCACCCTGACTTAGAGCCAGATGATTGCAGACTGAAACCTCCAAAAACTGTAAGCTAAATAAACCTTTCCTTCCCTAATTTTGGGTGTCAGGTGTTTTGTCTCAGCAACAAGTATAAAGTAACCAAGACAGATGCCATCTGGCTTTCATGGACAGGCAAGACACTGGTGATATACAGATTAAATAAATAATTGTATCATTAAATTATGTTGCAAATGTGATGTACTGTAAAGAAACAGAACAGGAGACTCTCTTATCTTCACACTTATGACCCTGCTTGTGTTACTTCCTGTCTCTGTTCCTGTCTGTTTCTCTCCTCAGCTATCTCTCTCATCTTTCCTTTCCTTACATAGCTTGCTTTGTTTTTATTTCTTTTCTCTTAGTTATCTTCTCTCTCTCTCTCTGAGTCTCTCTCCCTCTTCCTCTTTTCGTCTCTCTCCATATCCTCCCTCCTCCATGTTTCCACCTCCCACCCACCTTCTAGCTCACTTCCTTTCTCACACTGTAATTGTCTTTGGTGAGGTCATTTTCACCTATGCCAGATCTGCATTCATTTCTATTGATTGATTCTTCACAGGATATGCTGTAATTTCCTCCTTTGTATACCTAGTGATTTTTTTATTCAGTGGCAGACATTGAAGTTTTACCTTTTGCAGTGATCTTTGTGTATGTATGTATGTGGAGGTATTCTTGATCTTTGCTATGGACGCAGCTAAATTTTTTGGAATAGGTTAACTTTCTCCAAAGTTTGCTGTTAAAGTTAGAAGAGGTCAGAACAACTATCATTGCTAGGCTTAAATTTGGAATCTTCCTGCCTTAATCTCCCAGAAACTGGGATTGCAGGTGTGGAACACCACATCTGGCTGGCAATCACAAGTTTAAGATAAGAAAAGTAGCACAGAAAGCTCTAGGAACTGCCTGAAAGTGTGACCCAGAGTCCAGACCCAGGTAGTGCCATTTTGGTGTCCAGACACAACCACTGGCCTGTTTGCATCTAGCCAACAGCAGGACTTCTCCAGAATACCAGAGGGAGGAAAAGGGGCTTTTCATCTGATTCTTGGAGTGATATTTGCAATATACCTAATTTAGGGTTCTGAAAGAAATATCAGGACTGCAGGCTGGAAGGATGCCCCAAACATGTGCCCAAGGGATTTTGTTAGATGAGTGTCATTTCAGGGAACTAAATGTTTAGAATTATGTATCTGTTTCAGTCCCTACAAAGGCCCCATCCCAGATTCTGGTTTCCAGTTGTTTACATTCTACTTTCAGCCACCACCTTTTGAGTGTGCATGTGCATGTGCTTGCGTGTGTTCATGTGCATGTGTATGTATGTATGTGTATATGCACATGTGAGTACACATGTATGTGTGATTTTAGGCAAATCACATACTGCTTTTTTTCCTGAGATAAACTATCTTATGAAACAAATAATAGCATTTAGGCTATTTCACCAATTTGGGATTAGAAGTGAGTTAACATATTAAAATGCACATGATGGTGGAAGGTACCAGGTTTGTCCTGTGTAACTGTCATACATGGGAACCTGTATAGGATAATTAACATGAACTGACTATCATGGACAAGTGTGCACCATCTGTGTGCATGGAGCCTGAGCTCGCAGAGCAAAGGAGCAGAGACAGGAGAAGAACTGACCTATGCTAAATATATCAGGAGATGGAGGAAGGAGGTAAAATGTGAGAGCAGAAGGTGAGTGAGGGTGCAGACTACCTAAGGATGACTTCGGCTTTCTGTTTTGACTAACTGTACTATGACATGACCTTTCCTCATTGTGGTCTTAACTGTGCCTCCTTGGTGGTTTCTGAATCATCATGCCCAGTGTTTACCCAGGTGCCGTTGTCTGCACTGTGTGCTTACTGAGGACCCTGCTAAGTCCACTGGGGTTCTATGCACTGGAACCTGGTACAGTAACCAAAGGCAGGAAGTTGACACCCTGCAATGAAAGCTGCCAACATTACATCCCAGGTTTAGCAATTCTAAAAATTGCAGAACTGAAAGTGATATTTTCCCCAAAATTTCTGCAGTTCTTCCTATCATTGTCCTCATTTCTCCCTGTAAAAATAAGTAGGGCCAAAGGAATACTTGAAACCCCATACCTTCTATATCCAATGTTATGCATAATTGAATATATTTGATAGTTTCTATCATCTTGAAAAATCACTTCTCAAGATTGAAATAATAAAAGATCCATCTAGGAACATTGGAGTGATATTACCTTCTGTTCCCATGGAGACCAAATTGCAAGTGATGGCGGCTGTGTGATTATTAATGTCAGTTTCAGATAAGATGAGGGTTGGGTTAGCCCAGTGAGTAAGCACATCATATTTATCATTGCCTGCAAATGTTTTCAATGCTTTCGTTTCAGCTTATGTTTATTTTGAGAGTTTTAGAAATTGTTTCATTTTCAGGTTTGGGTGAATTTAATTTCCTCAAAAACAATAATGCCAGAGTTGAGTAAACAATTTCTTACGCAGCATTGCCTGTCTTAAAAGAAATCATTCCTCTGTGTGTGTGTGTGTGTGTGTGTGTGTGTGTATGGTGTTTGGGAGGAAGTAAGGTCTCTACAATGTAAATTCAGTGAGTATGGCACACCTTAGCAGCTTAAATATATATATATATATATATATATATACATATATATATATATATATATATAAAATTAGGAAAATATATAACTAGGAGAAAAGAAAAGAAAATGGATGTTTAGGGAACAAATTGCTATGTTCTATGCTCAAGGTTACACTTTGACAAACATCATCTTTCAGAGTTTTCTAATAGTCATGAACAGGAACATGAGTCCCTCTCTACTGATGAGCAAACTACAGATCTGCAAAGTCAGGAATCTTTTTGTAATGGAAATTATTTAAGCTTAAATGCTAGCTGACCTCTATACAATTCTGCCATGTTTTTCTCTTGTGTGTTGTGCTAAGGTATTCTGTAATTGTGAGCAGAACATGTTGCCAGTCTTAGGGAATTCTGGTGGTTGTTCTCATGGTTAATGCATTTAGGGAGATTGACACATGGTAACTATTGTAGAAATGTTAGCTCTTTTCTCTCTCTTGTTGTTATTTTCTCTCATTATTTTTAGTATAGCTACAATTAGAAATAATAGAAGCAGAATTACTGCTATTTTTTAGCATGTGCATAAATGATAATCTAGTTAACTCAAGAGCTACATTTTCATGTGCTCAGTTTTTATGTTCTCCCGAAGACTCATTGCTCACCTACCTGGAAGTAATCTGAATTATTATATTTCCATAAATATTACATTTTCCTCCATTAAAGTCTAGTCAATTATACTTAGTATGAAGCAGTGGGTGCATAATCAGTGTGTCTTCATTAACAGTCTCAATATTTGTAAGAGAGGTCATTTTGATTCAGAAATGAGAGTGGCTAAAAAGCCTGCCTAGACAGAGCCCTCAAATTTCTTGTCTTCTTCCTATGCTATTTCATAGTAATAGTCAATGACTTTTCACATTTTATCTCCCTTGTTGCAAAAGCTCTTGTGTTTCTTGAACATGGATATGTCCCCGCTGCCTTGGAATAGGAAGAAGCTCCCTAAACACTGTCAAATAGAGGAATGCCTGAGAAACAGTGAATTGCCTCTAGAGGAAGGCGAGAGGCAAGAGATGTTTCTCACTTCACAGAGGACAATCAGTTCTCTCAACTCTTAGGAGATCTTTGAAAGACACCATTGTGCTGCCTAGTTATGACTAGGCAGAAATATACAAATGACTCCAGCCAACAAGGACATTTTTGCACTTAATTGCTCTCTCTGTAAATGCAGATTGTAGATGAAGTTTCCAGACTTTTGACCTAAGTGGATGTGTTTGAAGTATGTGATATGATGATGATGATGATGATGATGATGATGATGATGATGATGATTATGGTGACGAGTAGAGGGAGAAGGAGCTATACTTACATAGATTATCTCTTTTAATTCTCCCCAAAACTATGTGCTTATTAGTGTTATCATGCTGTGATAGGCTTCAGAAACCAAAGGCTACAAGAATTTGAGTTCATTGTCCCAGGGCACATATCTGTAAAGTGCAGGAACTGGTAGGCTTCAGAGCTCAAGGATCCCAGGAAACCTCTGCCAGTCTCCTAATTATGTGACATCAGGCCTCAGTTTCTTCCTCTGAGATGCCTAACATTACAGCTGTCTTCTCAGAAGATGGCTTATGTGGCAGTGCTAATGGCAGTGAGCTCCGGGTCAGAGGCCCCTGTGAATGAAGCAGAAAGTAGGGACCTGATTGGCATAAAAACTGCTGTGCTTCCCAAGTGTCATCTTGCTCATAGTCCTACCAGAGGAATGGGTGTTATTTTCTCCCATGAATGAGAAGAGAAGCACAAAAAATAATCCCCTTTCAGAAACTGGAAGGTTTCCCTTGACTATGTCTTCCAGGTTCAGAAAGGCTTTGCCCAGCAACCTCACCTGTTTCTTCCCTTTTTCTTTTAGTGCGATGTTCACTTCCCTGCAGATGGTTTTCTGTCTTCCGCAGAAACTGAACTCTTTCACTCTCTGACCTTCAACATCTGCATAAGTACCTGATGCTCAGTAAATACCATGCGTATAGGTTTTATTAAGAATTATTCTGAAAAAGCATTATCTCTGAATTGATCAAACCTGTCCTCTTTGTTTTATTCACTGCTCTATCCCAAGGACTATAAATCTCATGGGTAGTGACTTTGTAGAAATTTTTATGGTGGCTATTTTTATGTTAAGTGGCCACACCATCGACTCGCTCTACCCTCCAGCCAGCTCCTCCTCCTCGTCCTAGAGGAGTCTTGAGATGAGTCCCTCTCAGATGCAGTTCTCCAGTCTGCTGCAATCGCACCCAGCTGCTTACCTGAAGGTGTATTAGTATGTTGTGTGCATCTCGCTGTGACAGGCTGCTCCAGGATTTAGAGCTGGAAACTAACCTGACTCCTTACCAAGTTTGTCATTCCCTTTACCTCCCTGACTGCCTCTCAAGTGGCACAGAGAATCCTGTTACATGCTGATTTCGTTCTCTTTCCCAAGGGAACTATCAAAGAAATCGATGCTGCTCCTGGCTGTCAGAATGTCTTCCCAGGGCTCCAGGGAATGCTCTAAACTTTCCTCACTGTGGCTTGTAGGATCTGAGCCATACTTGGATTAGGGGAGGACGGAGAGTGGAGAGCACATGCATGAAATTTTCTCTAAGTTGCTTTTGTTGCACTTTCTGAGAATTATTATTGATGCCTCAAGTAGTGGTTGCATGAGTTGCAACCTCTATTGTGTTCTCTCTGTCCCAAAAGAATGTTCTACACTTTGCTTCATTTAATGTTCACAACACTTCTGTGATTTGTTCCTCTCTGTCACTGGATGGGAATCTGGAACCTGACTTGCCTTGGATTGTCGTTCTCGAAAGGTCTGGGTGCTGGATTCAAGACTCTGAATTTTGTTTTCTATTAATTATGTAAGAATTGACCCCAGAGGTCATGGAAGTGAATTCATAAAGAGATGTGATCCCATGAAAAATGTTCAGATCATTCTCTATCTTTCAATTAACTAATAAGATAATGTTAGCTAAAATACTGAGTATTTACTGTTTTTTGGCCCCTGTATTAAGACTTTACACTCAACATGTTGTTTACTATTCTCTTGCACCCTGTGGGGAAGCTATCAGTGTTTTCCTTGCTTTACACAGATAGGAAAATTTATGCCTAAAGGCATAAATATCTAACCAAACATCAGATGGACCATGCATGATGCTATGGGTATTTGAGCCCAGGCTTTGAGAGGGTCCTAACACATTTTATCTGTGTTACTTATTAAATAAGCCATCTAAGAATAATTTTCAATCTCTTCTCTTGTACATTTACTTTCTACAATCTCAAATTATCTTTTTTTTTTATTCCTCATCCCTTTCCTCTTCTTCTGCCTGAGTTTAAGACCCAGTTATTTCTTATCTGGAGAATGTTCTGCTTCCCAGCTTACCTCTGTCCTGATCCTTCTCTCCCTGCTCCTTGTCCTCCTATGGCTAATTTGAGGTTGATGAACGTCACATTGATCGTAAGGACAAACCACAAAGAACTTCTAGATCTCTAAGTTTGAATTCATCTTCAACCATATCCCTATACATGCTTTCTCCTAAAACTCTATCACTTTTGGTTTTCACTTCTGCAAAAGGCTTTCCCTTGCATGCAGCTTTCTTCCTCCTATCTTTATCTGTATTTTGTAAATATATGGTAATTTTTTGCATGACATTTTTCTTGATTTACCTTGCAATGATACAGACATCTCCTTTTGTGTTACAGTAGCATATATGTATCAATTTATCATAACACTTACCAAACTATACTGAAATAATTTCTCTGTGTATGACCTTACACACTAGACTAAGAGTCTTGAGCACAAAAATCACATGCAAATAATCTTTTTACTTCCTAACAGCATGCTGTTTTGTGCCTATCTCTGAGATTAGATTTGATAAATAATTTCTGAATAAATGCACATATGCACCCCGCTAAGCATGTTGCATGTGTATATGCTATGTAGTTCTGAAATATGACTGTCCCTGATGGAATGACTAATACCTTGGTGTAGTTGGATTAATAAAGATATATTTGAATGAGGGAAATGGCAGAGCAGTTCCAAGATGAGATGAACTCATTTATTTACTAGGATCTCTCCTGAGAAATTGTGTGGGGCTGCCACCTTTGCTTTGCTACGCCAGGTGTGGTGAGGTGAAAGCAAGAGTTGAAACACATGCAGGTCAGGGCAGGAATCTGGATTCAAGGAAAGGACAGGCTGATTTCAGGGACGTTCAGATCAGGACAAGGAGAAATCATAGGGAGGATATCCAGGCTTGGCACTTTGGTTAGAGTCTGCAGTAGAGTCTTCCAGAGAACCACACAGGGCCCATGCAAAAGTCACCTAGATATGTGGAAAGAGTTTCCACCCCAAAGCTTCAGGGCCCAGACAGTGCTCCTCTAACCATTGATCCCTGCTGTTCACAGTGGGGTGGTCCTCTGAGAGTGTTCCAGCAGCCCAGAGAGCATATTGCTTCCCCTCTAATCCTAAGTGAGTTCCTGGCCTTTCCCTTTTGATAGAGCCTCCCTGTCCATTGCTGTTCTTTTTTACCTCTTCTTCTTTACATTAATCCATCCTTTTCTTGCCTAAATCCACAAACAGCAATTTGCAAGGGAGATAAACTCCATCCACATTTGATCTTTAACAAGCCTAAGTCTTGTCTCCAAAATATGTATCTGTCAGATCTGAAAACCAAGTGCTAAAGCAATAGAAGACACCAAGTTTAAGGCAAGGAATTGCATAAAATTGAAAATAACACAGGAAGCTAAGTGTTATCCTCTCCTGTCCTTCCACATGTCTGTCTGCCGTGAGTCCTGAGTGTGACGTACCTAGGAAAGGAAATGAATTTATATTCTGCTAACATAGTGGTACTAATAAAAATAATGAACTATGCATACATTATTTTTATCTTTTAATCCATGTTTGCTACTACTTGTGGAGCAAACTGTGGTACACCTAATGTGTAATTTTATCCCATCAACAGTCATACACAGTCAGTGGTGTGTCGTCTCCAAAGCATTTTCCACAGTGAGGTCAGTGTTTGCACAGGATGAGTGGAGCACGGAGAAGTCACTGCTCTTGGCCAGGATGTCAGAGTGGACAGAGCACATTGTTCCATCTGAATGTAGGGTGACCCTGCCCATGGAGCTCATCTCACTTAACACACAAGCTCTCACCTAGAGTCAGTGACTACTGTGTGATTTTTAAGAAGCACATATACATCAGATTCAATGAGGACATTACTTTTGTTTTCTTTAAATCAAAGCCTCCTTCAACCCAGACTATAAAAAATACAGGGATTCATCAAAAAAGTATTTGTGGTCTTTAATGATCTGATAACTAAATTGCTTATTCAGTTTGAGTTGTGTAATGCTTTTCTCAATTAGTTTGAGTATTAAGAATCCAATTTGCCAACTGTTAACAAAATTCCTAAGTGGTACGTGTAGTGTGAGGAATTGCTCTTAATGAAGAACAAATGAAAGTACTAGAAAATAAAATTGCCAAAGGATAGATCCAGCAGTTTCTATTGTGGATTGTTAAACATTCCTGATACTGGAATAATATATCTACATTGGCTCCTTAATTAAAGTATTTACTGGCTACAGAGTCATTATCAGTAGATGCAGTTGTGAGATGGCTTGTGCATGGCATGTGACAGTATTCAAATACCCTCTCCATACACTTGAGGGGTCTGTGTACAACACTGAAAAGCAAAATGCAGAGAGGCAATTGTGTCTGGAAGATGGCAGGAAAATGAGATTCTAGCTCCTTTTTAATTCCTCTTTCTGAGCCTTACTTGGTTGGGTGTAGGGAAAAGGAGGTAGCATTTATATATTGTGGTTTCCAGAATGATGGCCAACATCATCTTTCTCTCTCATGGCCCCTCTGAAGTGTCACCCATTGGTACTTTAGAATTTTAAGGTTGTGTCCCCACCCACACTGAACTGGGTAGTATACCCTTTTTCAGTGTCCCTTTAATATAAATACCTATTTGTCAGGTGCTTGTCCTTTGCTGGACTCTCTTTAAGAACCTGGCTTGTGTGACCTGTTTTAGTTGCTCCTCACCACACTGTTCATCGGCAATGGCCATATCATTGCTATTTTATCATGCAGCCGATAAGTGATTGTAGATACAGAGAATATAGATAGACAGCTGCATGTCATGTAACAGGTGATCACAGAACTCAACAGAGTACCAGCAAATAATACATAGTTGATCAATGTCAACCAACATTAAAACACAGCCAAATGTCCTAGCCTCAACTAAGAAACATTGCAGTGCAATATAAAGACCATCACTTCAGTTCCATATATTCGATAGCTTTATCTTAAACCCTATGTGAATATGGAGCTCCTAAATCTGTTTGGAAATATTTGCATGCAACATGGCCATCATCATAATACATATTTTACTTAAAAATGCTCAGGTTATTTTTGGACTACTAATTTTTGATAAATGTTTTTGTAGGAAGCCCTTGATTTCTGACACTATGCATGAGATATTCACCAGTTTGTCTCTGCATCTATTCAGTGAAGCTAAGAATGATACAAACCTCATAGTATTGACATAAAAGCTCCAGGTAAACTATGATTTGTTATGCAAATACTGTTATTTCAGTTCCCATGATTACTGTAATTATTTGGATAAAAGCCAGACATAATTTGAGCTGATTTTCTATTAAACCAAATCTTCTAATATGACAAGGTCCATGAAGTGGTTTCTTCTTTGGCTTAGTTGGAGGTGGCCAGTGGGCATTATCACTAAACACCTGCTACAGAAAGGTGATGCTTAGGAGTGTGTTTCAGGAGTGGACTCTAGGAGTAGGCCCAGCTCACTCCTTACACTGTCCGATGTGGAGACAGGTGGTTCCTCTCCCCAGCCACCCTTGGACACTCTGTGATTCTCAGACAGGGAAATTCATGAGCATTCACATGACTGGGTGTATATCTGGCATCAGAACAGTGATTACATCCCCAGGGTTGGTCCGCTGGAGTCTACCTTCCAGTTTCCCTACAGAATGGGCCACATGTAGAAAGCCTATAAAGAGTAGCATGGATAAAGACACGGAGTAAATTTACAAAAGAGACCTCAGTACTCGCCAGAGGACAGGAATTATAGGGACTGACTAGACCTAACTCAGTAATAGCTGCAGGAATTTTATAATTTTGCATAAACTTTTATAATTAAAATCACAAACATACAATTTTAAATCTTTAGGCACCATAGTGAAACCCTGCAACTTTCAAAGCAGAAACAGACACAATGGTTAGTGTATCCCAAGGTGCAGAAATGGAAAGCTCACTGAGACGCGTGGATGCATCTGAGTTTGTGATTGTGGAAGCAGCCTCTCGGGGGTGGAGTGGCAATTGCCTGACCTTTCACGTAATTAATCCTGCTTATCTGATGGCTGCTTGGTCTTACTGCTGCTGTTTTCATTATCTCTATTCTTATGGTCTCGCCCTCAGTTGAGAAGCTGCCCGTCAATGTCAGGGTTCTTGTTCTAGCGAACATAAAATAGTACTATGGGGGAGAAAGACTTGACCTTTAAACTAAGCGGTGAGGATTTGATATTCTAGGCTTGTGTCTTAGTAACTGTAGGACTGGGGGCCATTTATGCAATCACTTAGGGCCTATTTCACTTTTGCAAATTTCTATCATGATTCCAAGTTTCCTAGGAATTGAAAGACCAGAAACCAGAACCAATGAGCAGGCAGTTACAGAGGAAGGGCTGAATTCGTGGCGCCATTCCTCAAAAGCCAAACTGACACATTGCGCTTCGCTTATGTGCCTTTGATTGCCTGGCGATGATTCTTGGTTAATATGCCAAGCCCAACTTCCCATGACCCGACTCCACATGGTCTGTCTGGTTCATTTCCTGCTTTTCTGTCCTGCACTCATTTACCATAGTGGCTCACTAATACTGCATTTCTTTATGGTAGTTTATTTATTCAGTGCCTGTGTTTGTGGTGGCTCCTGAGCTTGCATGCCCTGCCTTCATCCATCTCTGCCTATGAAACTCTTCAACTTCAACATCATCTCTCAGGAAGCCTTCCCTGGAAACTGATACATGTGTTCTGTCACACATTCTCCATCCTAAGGTTGTTTCTAGTAGAATGTTTCCCATATTGCACTGCAGTTTTGTGTTCGTGGCCCTGGTTCTTCTTGCCTGAGTATAATCTCCTCCATGTAGGGACAGGATTTGTTAACTTCTGGAGATCAAGTACTCAGCAAGGTGAAGAGCTTGCAGGGAACAGCACAAGCAGAACAACTGGGCTCTTGGTGATGAGTGGAATTGCATTGACCACAAGCACTTGCTGAAGAACAGAAAGAAATCCAATCATTGTACTTATAATATGAAACTATGATTTTTTCTAGTCAGACAGAGTAACAGCACACACATTATATGTTCACACAAAATGCATCATAGGTATGAAGATAATTTAAAAGATGATTGTAATGTATTCATAGTATTTCAAAATGTTTAATTACTAATTACAATTAATTGATGAGATTACCAAAGAAAACACCATCACTTAAGGACATTAAGATTTTGCATTGAATTTTCACCAATAGTAATTGTAATAAAAATAATGGATTATATATTCATTATGGTTTGGGGGGAGAAAAAAGCTATTCACTTGTTTCCTCACTCTTTCTTTCTGTAGTTATCTAAATCTCCATGAAAAGTGCAAGACTGAAATCCTTTTCCAAAGTGCGTAACAAAGCTTAAATTTGATCCCTTGATCCCAGGTAACCCCCATAATGCCAAGTCCACTAAATATAACAGCACTCTCAAAATATAAGTTAAAAAATTATCCTCTAGTGGTTTTTAAGTGAACTGAACCAAAAACCATCTTTTAAAAATTGTTCTTAGCACAGGCTTGTAAACAGGGAGGCAAGAAACCAATGTTTAGGAATTAAAAATAAAAATAATGACCAGCAAAGGTTGTTGAATTGCGATTTTCAGCCCTATAAGTTGTATTTGTCATTCTAATCATTGTATAATAGCCAAACCCTCAATGGCCATTGTTACAGTCCAGTGATTTTCAAAGTTTCTCTTTTTTTTAAAATCAAAGGATTCCTCATTCAAAAATTTCTGTGTAGACACCAGAGTATGAATCTGCTTTGAGCACAAAAGCTTTGTGAAAGAAAAATACCCAGATATTCTGACCCTCCTGACTTTTTATAGTACCACCTTGATTTCCAGGAATGCTGACTGGAAATCGCTGGCTTATTCTCACTTTCTTCAATCACAGACCCACTTTCTTTCATTCTCCCCAAGCTTGGGCACACCATGATGGAACACTTACGAGGCCTTCTGTCCATCCATCAAAGACAATGGGATCTTCTGGATGTGAAGGGCACGGTGGCATATTCTCTCCCCAACTCAGTATGGACCATCTGAATAATAGCAAATTGAATATTTTTACTTAGTCTTTGGTCAAGATGACCCTTAAATATTGAACCCTAGATTTCTGTATTCAGTTGCAGTTGTGGTGGGCAGTCAGAGGCTGCCATGCTGGGTATTGCCTTCACCAGGCCTGGCCAGGTTGAGGAAGAGACCTCTGAGAGAGGTCCAGTTTCTTATCAGAGCTCCTCATTTGCCCAATACTGGGTAGAGGGAGGGGCCAGCATTATTATGTTAATGATATTCATTTCCATGTTGATAGCACATTAAGAATGCATAATCGGTGTTCTCACTCACAGCATGTGTCCTACAGTTTCCTCCTACTTGTAGCTCTTCTAAGTGTAAACTTATGCCATGACCCCATCCCCCAACTCACATATAGGAGCCTTTAGGGAACTGATATCGTTTTTCAAGCCTCTGAAAACCTCATCCTTTTGAAGTCTCACTTCAGTAAAACACATAGATAGAATCATTGCCAAATATGCAAAAACCTGGGTATAGAAGGTGAATAGTATACTGCCCTTGATTTCCATGAGAGGCACAGTGTAAACGAGATGTAGAGGGAGGAGAAATGCAAACCTGAGTTTATTACCCCATCAGCTAGAGTCATAGAGATGATCTCTAGTGATCACCCCACAGTCATTTGTAGGAACTATGTACAGGCAGAGTGCAGCAGGTATACACAATCACCCCTCGATATCGGCAGGGGATTTCTTCTTGGAACCTCCCCTTCCCCCAGGAATGCTCAAATTTTTTCAATAAAATGGAATGGTATCAGCATAGATGCTGCATATGTACTCCTACTTAGTTTATCTCCAGGTTACTTACAGTGTTGAATACTATGTAAATATGTTGTCAGTAGTTGTGATTCTGTATTTCCTAGGGACCGATGACAACAAAAAAAATCTGAACTTGTTCAGTACAGAAGAGATTTTTTTGAAAAATATTTTCGATTCATGTCAGTGGAGTGCACAGATGCAGAACCCATAGATAGGCAGGACAATCTGTGCTTTTAGAATGGAGCAGAGGAAGACCATGCTGTCACCTACATTCTCCACTTTCACCTCTACCTTGCATCCCAGACTAACAGATCTTGTTCCCTTTTCATTCTGTTTGGATTGGTGCCTTGGGATATCACCAGGGGGACAACAAGGAAACTTTGAATCCACTAATATCAATATGAAAAAATGACTTGTGACTTTTGTTTTTTAAATTTTGGGTAAATTCTTATAGTAGTGACGTGGTTAGTCACCACAATGTGTAGTACTAGGATGCAGAAATGAGAGATTACTGAATAAGACCTCAACAATTTGTGTCTGACATAGAAGCTACCAAAGGTGAGAAAGGTAAAGTGATTTCCCTAGATCACATTTAAGTATATACAAAGTTGAAGCTAGCGTAAGGTGGGGTTCATTGTTTTTGTCATTCACGCAACTGGTTTCCTTTCTCAACCTAGTCCCTGACTGGATTAGGAGCTCAGCACTTGCTTCCTGGATATAGGAATACAAATGAACTATTTGAACTCCCTAAAGTTAATGCAAACAGGAAGCACAGGGTCAAGACTAGAAGTCTCTGGGCTCTTAGCACCAGAGGGTATCCAAATTTTTCATTTGTTGTTCGCTTACTGTGAGATCTGCAAATCAGTTATTTACCACCCTGAAGTCCTGCTTCCTACTCTACAAACCAGGTATAATTGTTAGATCTATTTAATCAAGGTGGCATGAGAATTAAATCATTTGTACATATAAATCACTTAATGACTGGCATTTAAAAGAATTAAGTAATATGTTAACTTATGTTATGACAGTTATGATTATTATTGTTTTCTTATCAGCACAAATGAGATAATATTATCAAGCCTGATAAATTACCAAGAGAAGAAGCAGAGAGATTTAAAAATAGTACCAGGCACATGACAGACATATTGTCTAATGAACTACAGCTGCTATAACAGCACTCTAGATTTTAAGGTCTGATAGAGCTTACATTTCTTTTTCTCATAAATTTCTAGAATATTAATGACTCCTTTCATTTTTCACTCTCCCTTAGTTATAAAAAGAATATAGTAGTATTTGTTACCAAAAGATGTCTTGCATTTATGGCTGTGTTTATGTTTAAAAACTA